>LOJH01027197.1:263-14110 GCA_001685095.1 Ellobius talpinus
AAGAATTTGATCTTGGGAAGTCTCAAGGCCTTTTGCTTTTCCCTGTTGTTCCAATTTTTTTTTTGCTTTTTCTCTGAAATAAATTCTAAGCATTAATTGAGGCCCATCATCATCCAGCACTGCTGAAACTAACTTAATTCAATCATGTGGCATTGCTTTGATGCTAGAAGACCATGTCTTTATCATCTCCCAGACAAATGCAAGCCATAAGTTACAACAACTTGCTTAATTTCTTTTAGATCATTCATTCCTATAGGTATCCATCTACCTTCTTTGGTTCCTTCCGGCCCTTTAGAACTTGATGCTTTGTCAGAGTAGATTACAGGGTAGGAAGCTAAAACTGTCATCTCTGACAGCTACTGGTGATGTTGAATCCTGTTCTTGTACCTTCTTTCCCTGGTCATCAGCTCCAATAATTTCCTCAATTATTTCAAACCTTTTTTCTATTGTCTTTTGTAAAGCCTGAATCTACTGGCCTGTATATATTTCTAGTGATTTCATTGAGGCATGTTTCTTCTGGTCCTCATTCTGCACATGTGATTCCAGGGTCTGAAATTTCTCCTTCAAAGATAACATTTCATCCTTGGACATTACTTGAATAGTGTGCAGATTGCCATCCTGGAGAGATACTCTAGCCGCTAACTTATCGTAAATTTTTAACAAATCTTGATTGTCAAATTCAACAGTACGAATTCTTTCAGATAATTTCTCAGTACCCTTTGACATGGATTAAATTTTGTCCGTCAAATTAATGTTATCCTTTTCAATAGTATTAATTTTTTCAGGTAACTTTGATTTTCGATGGCATTTATCCTGTTAGCTAGCTGTTCATTATTAGTCTGTAAAGACTGTATAATTTCTAAAAGTGCCTCATTCTTGGCTCCATTATCAAACCGTTTTCTTAAGGATATAATATGAAGAAAAAATACTGAGTCCCAATATCCAATAAATGGATGTATCACAATAACCATATAAGCCTTGCAGAATACAATCTATAGTATCAGCAAAAAGGTTACTAAAATTTTGCATGTTAATGTCTACAATTATGTAATTGTCAAGTTTATTGATTTATCAATTAATAAAATATTTACCTGTGTTATGAGGTCCAGTAAATTGTTTTAGGTATAATAATCTTTATTGTCCAGGAGGTGTCATGGTTGCAGAGTTGCGACCAATGTCAGTGCAACAGGTGGCACCACAAACAGTCTTGCACCGCTTTGGTTTTCTGCCTTGGTTTTGGTTAAATACTGACAAATATGCTTTGCTTGACAAATTAAAACTATTAAATCAATTCCATACACAGAGCAAGGAGCCCAGAACTCAGGAGCAAGAAGCACAAAGCAGAGGCTGTGCAAGTCCGCACAGCAGGGAATGTGGCAGTGGGGGGCAGTGTGTGCAAGCTGGGGAAATATCCAAGTCACCATATGCCTTTAGCTCTGCTGTGGTGGGAGTTTTACAAAAACCGCTTAGTAGGTGAAAGCAAGCCAAGGGGGCAGATGTGGAAGATCTCTGGGCTGTGGACCATTTGGGCCTTTCAGACCGGTCCACCCATTAGGTGTGGAGTTTAGATCCACGTGGACACCAGATGAAGATGGATGCTAAAAAGAAATTCCGCACTAGCTCAGAATTGAGTATAATAAAGGGTTATTTATTTGGGGGTAGATTCACAGATCACAGTCCTCTGCCAGAACAGGAAACAGGAACCAAATCTAGCAGCCAGAAGAGAGAGAGAATGCACACTTTACATTGGCATTTATAGTATAAGAGGCCGTGCCCAAGTGGGTGGGTAATTTAAAGGCTACTGGTTGTAGGATTTCCTACAGCAAGGCAGGACTGTTTCACAGACAACCCCTGTCTTGAAACCCTTCCCCCATGCAAAAATTATATAAAATATCTGAACAGATATCTCTAAAATTTGTATAAATAGCCAGCACACATATGAAGAGATTGTGTTATTAGTCATCAAAGATCTATAGAATCATGATTAGACCACACATTACCCTCATCAGGATAACTAGACTCAAAGTTGGATGGTAATGTGTTGACTAAAAGCTGGAGAAACTAGAACCTTCAGAAACTCTTGACAGGGATGTCAAATGGCATAGCCATCTTGGAAAACAGTCTTACAGTTTTCCAACCACCTAAATACTGAGTTACCAGATGCAAAGTTTATTTGTAATTGTCAGCTTGAATTGACTGAGAGATGCCAAGGTTAGTAACACAATGCTCTGAGTATGTCTAGAATCCAGAGAGGATTAGGTTATGAGCTCATCAGTGGCTTGGTTCACTGATGGTTCCAAAATCTGAGTAGACTATTGGAAGAACATGGAAGGTAACTCCTAGATGGATAAAGAAGGGGTCAGTTAGAAGTATGTCATTGGGTATGTGTTAATTTTGCATCTTCTTACTTTTTTTCTGTGTTTCTCAAACACAATGGCATGATCTGCTCTGCTTGGTGACACTACCTTTACCTGAGTTTCTGCCTCACAGCAGGCCAAGGTAGCAGATCCAACCCACAGTGCAGAGCAGCCTGTGAATTCCCAACTCACGGTAAATCTTTCCTCCTTTATATCGTTTATGTCAGATACTTTCACATAGCAAGAAGATTAAAAGAGTGTGTAGTCTAACAATTTTATATCTATACCCTGGGTGAAGGAAAAGGAACAAATGCAGGCTTGTACACACTAACAGGATTAAGTTATAATGGTTTAAAGACAGAACAGCACAAACATTGACCTTGAAAAATTGACTAAGAAAGTAAAGCATAGTATATCCATTCAGTTAACTATAATTTGGCTAAAAGTAGTAGTGGCCAATTGATATGCATAGTATATACTATGACAAATACAGCATTTCAACTTTAATTGTTGTTTAGGGCTTAGGAAGATGGGTCACAGCCCCAGGGAACAGGGTTTCAGATGGTTATTAAAAGTCCTAAAATCAACTGTGTTTTGACACAATTCCATCTTGAGAATATTAAAAATAACAAAATTTTACATTCTAAACAGAAGAGTTATATTGTTTATGACCTAAGTTTTGAAACAGCTGCCTACAGATCTACCATAGAGAAAGGAAATTTCATATCTCCAAGTAGGGATAGTCAATAAAAATAAATAACATATTTTTGGTGCAAAAATCACATAATGATAGGTTCCAAGGTCTACTCAATTTTACATACATTTATAAAGTATTTTATGCCCAATATTAGCACATAAACTCTATAGCTTATGTTAAGGAGGCTTTAGAAGAGATGATGCTCCATATCCTGATGCTCCATATCCTGATGGGTTGAGTGTGAAGTTCACTTAGGATATATATACATATATAATATGCATTCTTTTGTAAGTGATTTGATTTTGTTGTTGTTGTTGTTTGTCTGTTTTGGTTATATGTACATGTATAATGTATACATGTTACTACTATGGTTGTCCATGAGTCTAGAAGAGAGTATTGATTCTCCAGAACTGGATTTACTGGTGGCTTTGAGCCACTCACATTTTGGGTTCTGGGAACTGAACTCTGTCCTCTAGAGGAACAGCAAATGCTCTTAACTGCTGAGCTTTCTCCCAGCCTTAGAACCATACATTTATTTATGAATAGTTCTTATGCTGAGCTTGAGTATCAGGTATCAAGTTACTCAATAGTCTGCTTTGTGCTTCTGGTTAATGATCATTCTTACTTTTCATCTATAACCCTGAAAATAAACAAAATGAGGAAGAATTAACTCATCGCTTTTTTTCTTAACAGCTTTAGTACTCCTTCATCACTACCAGCTTCAGAACTCAGTATAGTCATTTTCTCAGAGAACTTTGCATATAAAGTGCACCAGAGATTGTTTTTATACCTTGAGTTATTTCTGTATATTAAAAATACTTGCTATCTGAAGAATTTAAGTATGTTGAAGTAAAAGATGGTGCGTTATCTATTTTTCCCCCACTGGGATATCTATCATTTTCTGTAGAGGGGTAAAAATTTTACATTTGTCTACCTTAAAAGATGAGGTTTTTAAGTAATTATAACATGAAACCACAGATATTTGGTGCATAAAAATGGCCTTAGTAAAAATTTGGTCCAGTGTCTCAATGAGTCTAATCTTTCTACAACATTCTTTGGACAATACCTTATTCAAGCCACTAGTTTAATATTTCTAATACTTTGAAATCTACTACCTCACAAATGGGCTCATTATGTCCTTCTGACAGAAGATTCATCACTAATGTTAAACCTAAGCTTGCAACTTCCACCCTTTGGGTATTCTGAGGTCTGTCGTGTGTGGCTATACAAGACTATCTAATTCATCTCTGTGACAGCATATTAATTATTTAAAGACACTATCATAATCCCCTTGTTCTGTGTGCCAACCTTCTCAGTTCATTCATATGTTTCTCATGGCTGTGGTTTCTGAACCTTTCACCGTAGAGACACAGCTCCTCTGAACACTACCAGATTGCCAATAACCCTCAAGACATACTTCCTGGAAGCAGAGCTCAATGCTTGTGATCAATGTAAAACACAAAGATTCCCTTTCCTGCCATAGTCTAAACCTGCACATTTGCTAATGGTCTAAAACTACCTCTGTTACCTGGAAAGCCACAGCGTACTATAGTTGTTTGCTAAGCCTGCCGTAAACTGACTTTTGACATTGCTTTTGCAAGAGTTCTGTGAAATCAGATGTTCTGAGTTCATAAACTTCCTATTAAGCTTGTTACCACCCATACAAGATTCTACATTGATTTTTAATATTAAACTAAGTGCCCTGCATAAACCAGGGACTTAGCTAATATTGCTAATATAGTAGGCATCACTGAAATACTACTGTTTGCTTATTCTGTGATTCTTGAGAACAGAGCCCAGATATACTTGGCCCTCACTGCATCCTCATTGTGTAGGAAGGCTTCTGCTGCGCAGTGGTGTTCAAGGACACTGTTTCTTTCCAATTGTTTGAATTTTCAAGATTCTAACAACTGCAGTCCAGCCAACGAATTAGTCTGGTTTTAATGTAAGACACTTCAGCACAAACTGTTAACTTTGTTAACACCATTTGAGATAATCTTTCTGAGAAAATGTCATAGCCTTCAAATTCCAATAAATTCCAAATTTCAAATTTTATCCAATATTATCCAAGAATCTAATTTGCATCAAGCAACTATCATTTCTGGAACATGAACTTTTCCTTTTAGTGAGTGCAGTCACTT
Organism: Ellobius talpinus; assembly: GCA_001685095.1. Classification (NCBI taxonomy): domain Eukaryota; kingdom Metazoa; phylum Chordata; class Mammalia; order Rodentia; family Cricetidae; genus Ellobius; species Ellobius talpinus. The sequence continues at coordinate 5,459 of LOJH01027197.1, forward strand.
TTCACATAAGTGGTCTCTCTACCATCAGCTTCTAATCAGTAGGTCCCTTGGGACTACTATAGCAGGTGGCGATCTAAAGGAAAAAGTCTAGAGTCCTTTTTTTAGTTTTACTAACTCAAAAAATATTGATTTGAGCATTAACAAGTTGTAGAATTGTTTGTATATAATATATAATATAATATATTCTTCCCTTGAATAAATTATGGTAAATTCAAGGAACAAATCAGAAAAAATAGGGACAAGTCATTTTTAGATTTCAAAGGTGGCATAAATACACCTGGGGTACTTTGTATGAAACTAATTTTCCTGCACATTAAAATTTCTAATTAAAACTGAACTACACTAATTTAGGAGTAAAGGGGAGCCAAAGATTACTCTTTATATTATGCAACAATTTGAATACAGAATTTCATAAAATAAGGCTAAAATTATAAACAATTTTCCAAATCTTTGGCTATTCATTTTTGCTAACCTCATGTTATGGAAAAATTGGCAGACAAGCCACCTGTTCTTCAGTAATACTACATTATGAACCTCTTGAAAACGAAACACAATAGAAAGGAGGGCTATTTATGAGCCAGAGGAACGTGTGCTATCAGCACCTCGAGTAAGAAGCATCAGTTATTTCTGGTGCTGAAAACCTTTCGGTGAGGTGAAGCAGGCCACGTTCGGCTCCTTTCATTTGCAGAGATGAGATGGATCTGAAAACCATCACCCCGTCTCTCAATGCAAGGACGCCATGTGAGCTAATCTCCAGCACATTACTTTGGCAAGCAGATCTTTCACCCCTTTGTCTCCATGCATTACAGAAAACGTTAAATCAGGTTGGTGTCCACACAAACTTTTGATCCTAGCAATAGCCTAGGATCCCACCATTATCTTCCGGCCCATGTGTAGGCCTGCAGTAGGCACTACTAATTTAATCTCTTGGCTAGACGAAACAGTAGCTGATTTTCTAGATCAATATTTGATTGAATATGTTTGAAATGTTGGCAGATAAAGGCCCCTTTTCTGGTCCAAAGACTTTCTGAAGCACAGAGGTATAGCGTTCCAGCTCCCCTGGGACTTGAGTGGAAGGAGGTCTCACAGATCTGTAAGAAACCTTCGTGGCTTCCCTTGTGTTCTTCCAGCAAGACTCTCCAAAGGTTGAGATGAGAAAGAGATAAGATCAAGAACGGGAATGTCTTTACATCCATTTTTTTAATCTTTCCTGGGGCTTCTCTTAACTAAAAATAATCGTTTATATCACTAGTTTACAAAAACCTCCTATGATAGGAAGGTAGAAAGAGAGCCCATCTGATCAGCTGCAAGGACATAACCTAGTGACTGTGGCAAATAATTTGAGAACTCAGACTCTATCATTTATACCACCAATTAAAAAAATGCCAAAGTATCACAAAAAAGAAAAAATAGAAATGAAAGATCAAAGTGCTAGAGAGATTTAGGACTTCAGTTTTCTAGTTAGGTTCTTCTTTTAAAAAAATTATGAATTGCATTGATTTTGTAAAAGCATTTACAAAGAAAGCACAGAGGTTGTGAAAGAATTTCCTCCAAATAATACAGATAATATTTGAACATACAAAGAAAAACCTANCAAAGTATCACAAAAAAGAAAAAATAGAAATGAAAGATCAAAGTGCTAGAGAGATTTAGGACTTCAGTTTTCTAGTTAGGTTCTTCTTTTAAAAAAATTATGAATTGCATTGATTTTGTAAAAGCATTTACAAAGAAAGCACAGAGGTTGTGAAAGAATTTCCTCCAAATAATACAGATAATATTTGAACATACAAAGAAAAACCTAGGTCAGTAAAATCAGAATATTTTCATTATAATCAGTAATTCTATTCATTTTAAAATGAAACTAATACACTGACAGCCCTTGCTCAAAACAAAACATAAAAGTCAAAGTCAGCCTACCCCTGAGTATTCTTCAGAATAAAAAATTCTAGCAATAGTGCCTTCTTAGTCTACAGAGGATATTCAAAGAAACATTACTGAAGTGAGTGCTTCTCTCTAATCTCTCCTTTGCTATAGAAATGGACATGCAGCTCTACAACAAAGATAGAAAGATACTGCACCCCTACAACAAAGGCAGAAGAATTCTGCACCCCTAAAACAAAGACAGAAGGATGCTGCACCCCTACAACAAAGATGGAAAGATGCTATGCCCCACCAGAAAGACAGAATGGTGCTCAAAATTCCCCCTGCTTCATTCCTATCACCGTCTCTGGTTTGGCTGTAGGTGAAATCTGTTACCCTAGCCCCAGCTGCTGGGTTTGAACGCAGAGGCCAATGTTAAGGAAAGTTATCTTTGCACGCAAGTCACTTGTAACCCTTAGGAAATGCAGATTTCACGGGATTAATTTTCTCTAGACTAATCCAAATCAGTTTCCTTATTTTGAGATGGGAAGACTACAGTAATCTAATTTTTTAAATGACAAATCCCTATCACTTTTTATATATTTTGATATATAAAATCATCTAGCCAAAGTAATGATGCAAATTCAACAACCATTCAGGGCATCATATCATATTTCTTTCCTAAAATGGGAAATGAGTAGGCCATGAAAAAGTACTTAGTTTTCTATATGTTTTATTTTATAATATATGCTTTCTGCTAGGTGGGAAATAGAAATGTAATAAACACTTAAGTCAATTATGTGGATAAATTGAATTTTTGAATTCTGCTTTTAAGGAACAATCAGAATTCCAATTAAATAGACCAACTTTCTGTCTACAAATACATTATGAAATGCATGGTATGGGAGACAATGGACTATTCCTTTGTGGTGCTTATACATCAGCTGAACACATCATGGAAGTACTGCCTTAGGTGGAAGGATCTTGAATGCAAACTCAGATTGCCCCTCTGTCTTTGATTCAGAATCTTTGCTTCAGGGTCTCTTACAGTAACCACAATGTCCCTCACTGACAGGTCGGCTCTGATTGTTAACCCTCTGGAGAGTTCCATCTTCTCCTACAAGATGTTAAAAAGAAAAAAGGAAAGAAAACAGTGAGACAAGTTATCAGATACGAAAACGTAAAGAAATATCTATATAAAATATTCTATATATCTTTCCTTAGTATTATTTACATAAAATTGTAACTCCTTGTTTTTCTAAAATGCCATGTTTCATGAGACTTGATTTATATATGTCGTTTTATTACTGTAACAGAATTCCATTGTTATGCTGATGTTTAAGATTAAATTCTCCTGGTAATTCATGTGAATGAGATAGTAGGCATTGAACCAATGCATGTTCGTAGCACTTGGGAGAGTGAATCTGAAAGTTCTGTTTCTCTAATATACAGATACTGGGTAACTGCCCAGATTCTCCAGCCTGTCTGAAACCAGAAGTTATGACTTTAAATCGGGAGAAGGTGTATCTTTTTGACATGGCCCATGTTTGTAGGGAAAATTGCCCTTATTCACAGTTTCGGGAGGATTACTAGGAAAAGATTCTGTAAAATTAGAGAGTAAGAAGGAAGACCACTGGAGGGGAAGGGCCTTGAGCTGTCATGAACTGGAAGCAGGCTTGGGGTAAGACCCTCTCTGGAAGCTACAGAGAGCTTCCCAGGGGCACCTGAGGTTTGTTGCTGAGTAATAGCTCCGTTTTTTCTCAATCCTGTGATGTTTCCCTACTTTAAGGATTCCCGAGTTAGGTCTCCTGGTTTGCTGTTGTCCTTGTTTTCAGTGACACAGATGCCACCTGCATGCTGAATGGTGTGGTAAGTTCCCCCTTTCAGTTTCTATCTCTCAGCATTTTGTCACTGCCACAGAAACATAGATTATTTGGGGGAAACCCTATCTTTTCTTCAAGACATCATAGCCACGTCTAACACTTTGCTGTTGGAATAAAGGTCTAATTTTTTTCCCTAAAGGGTAGTCCATGATTTCTGAGGTTCTAGTCAATGCAGAAGTCAAAATTTAAAAGTACTAGTTTTAGGTTTGACTACCTTCTAAGTGACAGAGGCAGGCAGGTGGGGAGTGGGTGTCCAGGAAGGTACTGCCCTGATAGAGAGACCCACTAGTGAGAGCACAGGGTTTAGTAGACCAGGCTCACAGTGGTGAAGACCAACAGGTTCTTCATTTGAACAGATGGAATATGAGTTAAACAGTATCCCAAAACAGTTATGCTAACATGATTCCATCAAGGTAAATCAAAAACATGACATCAAACACAATATCATCAACCACATCAGAAACAATATTTGTGTTATAAGAATTAAGATGTTTTCTCAAAGAAACTGAGTAGCTATAACACACTAAATATTAAGCAAAGTGAGAAACTTAAAGTATATGTATGTATAGCTGACAACTTGATAAGAGACTTTAGGAAGACATGAAGTTTGCAAAAGTAACTGAGATAAATCTAGAGGTGTGTGTTACTCACACACTCGGCACCTGCTTTGATTGATTAATTACCATTTTTTAAATTTATCCTTACTCTAAGAAATATGATATTATCTTTTGATGAGGAGGACTCAATGCTCTTAAAGTAAAATGAAGATGACTCACAATGGGTAGTATGAATTTTCTCCTTAAATTTGGAGTAAAGGAATAAGTACAACACTCATAAGCAACTTAATTAGAATAACATAGATATTTATACATATATACACACATATTTTATTATATATGCAATTGTGAATATATTCTCTGTATTTGTATACATATATTTTTATAGAAATAAAATATAAAATATTCTTTTTAGAATTGTTTATTACTTTTCCTTAAGACTCATATTCTAGAATTATTACATTAATCTTTAAACTAGCTAGGTAATAAAGAAGAAATATAAAAGACAATATTCAACATTCTAGGCGTGCATGAAAGCTGATGACTGAGACACCATGTTTCCCTACTTGCTAGACAAAGGGATTTTTACAAACACAGAAATAAAGGTGTGTCTCAACAAGAGCAGAAGAAGAAAAACTTGGGTCCTATATAGCCAGAATTGCTTTGGAAATTGTGGATAGTTGGGCTTCTGTCTTAGTTAGGGTTTATATTGTTGTAATGAAAGACCATGATGAAAAATAACTAATGAAGAAAAAGGTTTATTTCAGTTTACATGTCCTAATCACAGTCCTTCATGAAGGGAAGCCAGGAAGGAATTGCAGGCAGGAACCTGGAGGTAGGAACTGAAGCAGAAGTCATGGAGGGAGGATGCTTACTGGTCTGCTCCTCATGACTTGCTCGGCCTGTTTTCTTTTTTTTAATATCTTTTTAAAAATATTTATTTATTTATTTACTTGTTTGTTTGTTTATTTATTTATGCTGTGTGTCTGCAGGCCAGAAGAGGGCACCAGACTTCATTNGGAAGAGCAGGCAATGCTCTTAACCACTGAGCCATCTCTCCAGCCCTCAGCCTGATTTCTTACAGCACATAGAACCATCAGCCAAGAAGTGCCACTGCCCACAGTAAGCTGGTCCTGCCACATCAATCACTCATTCAGAAAACACACACCAGGGTTGCACACATGTCAACTTAGTGGGAGCATTTTCTCACTTGAGGTCCCATCTTCTTAAATGACTCTAGTTTGTGATAAGTTCTCACAAAACTAGCCAGCACAGGTTCACTCTGTGGTGGTTAGCTCTGGCATTTAAAGCTTGGTCCACAGTTGGTGGAGCTGCCTGGAGAGGTTTAGGAGGTATGACCTATTGGAAGAGGTATATTACTAAGCCTGATTTTGAGACTGTAAAGCCTCTCATGACTTTCATTTTGCTCCTGCTTCCTCCTTATGCTCAAGGATCTGAGCACTCAGCTTCCTGCTCTGGATAACATGTCTTCCTCTTACTGCTGGGCTCCTTGGCTGCACTGAACTCTCTGAACATGTAAGCCAAAATGAACTCCTCATTCTTTAGCCACGGAAGAGGAACTAATACACACCACAACTGAACAATTCATTGTCACAGAGAGAGTACTATTGTCAGGCACTAGCAGTCATTGCCTGGGGTCACGCAAAACCATTGAGCAACTGAGAAGCTGTTGTCCCCTTCATGCTATTGTTTTCTTTTCTGAGGGGTGAGCTTTCATGACACGAACAAGGTGGGGCATTGCTGGTTCTTTTGCTAGATTGGAAGTAGAAAGTCTCTCAAGCCAATAAGAACATAGATACCAGCATTAGGTAGTAGAAAGAAATGTAGAGGCGATGCCTCATGTCTCTGAAAATCCAACAGAAATAGGCAATGCTTTCCATGAGGAAATAAACCACTGCCACTTGTGCACCGAGGCTAACTTCTCCAAAAGGGAGAACATTTGGGAGTGCACTAGGCAATATCACGATATATTTTTTTTTAATAGAGAAGTCATGGTGTGTGCTTGATGGTGCAAAGGATATGAATTATGTAGCTCTTGGTATTTAGCAGTACCCACATACACTGTGCACTGCGCCTGAGCATGGTCTGTAAGGAAGACAGCTTAAGTCATGGGTCCTGCTTTCTCATCTTAGGCTGGTGCCAATTACTGCATTGCTTTGGAAAAGCCAGAGGTGCAATCATTTATGAAATGAAAATAAGGAATTCAGTTAGGATCATCTCTAGAAAGTCTCAAAAAAACCCTTCATGTTTTGTACATCTCTGATAAACTTCCCAAAACAATGGCTCCATCTCTGTTTTTCTTTTCCCACATAACTTGTGTGGTCATGTTACTGTTCAGTATAAAATATAAGCTGATGGTTTTTTTCTAAATCCCTGTCTTTTGAAGATTAGCCGCTCTCCCTCTATTTCCACAGCATTCTTAAGGAAGTTGATCATATCAAACTGTGATGAGTCACCACAGTGACTCCAAATGAGGAGAAACTGAGTTCCCAGCAGTGATGTTGGATACTCAATAGTCTCCAAAAGGATAAAAGTAAGCCTGGCAAAATCTTTGTTTTGTACCTGCCTCCAGTCCATTTGTGAAGGAGTGCTAATGAAAAATGAGAGCGATGTTCCCATCACACATTTTTGGATTACTGTGCAGCAACATCAATTGGAAACCTAATGAAACAGAGACCACCTACAGAGGAGGGAGATTGTGCTCCTCTGTCTGCCTGCATCCAATTTACCAAGCAACTGTGTGGAACAAGCTGCCTGTTTGTTGAGCCCCTGTACAATTGATCATGCATTTAACATTGATAATTGGCAATGCCAGTTGCCACTATCTTCCTCCTGTGGAAGAACGCTACAGCGCCTCACCATTGTGGAATAATATAGGGAACAATCTATTTCTTCCAGGTGATCTCATTCCTCCAGCAGTTGCACCATTCCATGATAGTGGGCTGTGGAAATTATAATAGTTCCCAGAAAAACTAACTGGTCATTTCTCTGTTTACTCCTTCCCATCTACTAAGGGACAATGCTAAATTGTTGTCACGTAGAACTTCTCCTGATCAAGAAAATAGCAATGAGAAACCTAGTAGGTGAGCTCCCACCAGCATATGGGGCATATATAAAGAGAAAAGCTGATGTTCCAAATGGTAGCATCCTGTTCTTTGTTTTTGCACCTGTTCAAACTGGCATCTGGTATTAGGCTGTGACTAGTCAAACATTACCACTTTCTGTCAAGTTTGCTGGGAGAAACAAAAGAAAGAGAATATGGTATAAAATATTAGTTAGTCCTGTGTGTAATTTTGTTACTACATTTTCCTTGTCAGGCTCCGTACCTGTGTTTATCATCAACATCAGTTTTGTTTCCATTTTCCTCCCTCTCAATTTGAGTCCTAGAAGCCATCTGGCAGTCAGTCTAATTCCCACGCTGCAGCTATCCATAAGTCAGTTGGCTGACTGCTTATCAGGTTACAGGATTAAGTTTAAGGTTTTCTTAATTCACTGTGAGGTTCTTCGTGGATTTGTTCTATTCTTTCTTTCTGAGCTTGTCCAGTTGTAGATGTGTGCACGTGATTTATGTTTAGCAGGTGTTAGTTTGCTAGAGTTTTCTAAATATTGGCTTCACAAAGCAGGGGAGGCTTAGGAAGACACTAGGACTCACACAAGTGCAGAATGGCTTCCCTGCTGAAATTCAGTGCTGCAGTGAAACTCAGAGCTATTAAGTCATAAAGACGGATGCTGCAATACTTAGAAGAGTAGCGAGGCTCACATTACATCACTGACTTGCCAGTTGCACCTCTGCATCCTGTGGCACTCTGGGCACTCAGGAGGATTACAGGTGTGCATCAAACACAGACTCTTTTCCTATAGATGGCTGCAAAATTGAGTGTGGGTTTTTTTAAAGTCCTACTTTTAAGTAGAATGCATTTCTTTGTATGACTTTTGTTTTTCTGGTGTGAAGTTTAAGCCTGTGACCAAAATGTTATTAGGGAGACAAGAACGAACATCCTGCCTTTGGAGAAAGACCTATTATTATACTTTATGACGCGTTATGCATACATTGGAATTTACACACAGCATTGAACAAAATGTAGTACAAAAGGTTAATTTAATGATGAATTTTGATAGGTGCATTTGAAAACTGTTACGAACATCCCGTTTTTAAGTTATGTGCATTTTAATAAACTTTCCAGGTTTGGATATGGTGGCTTCCATATACTCATTTCTGTGGGTCATTCATCTCACCTTTATGTCTATAAAGTGTGACAATGTCTAAAAAGTCCATAATGTTTTTGGCGTTTTACTGGTCCCCTAATAGTTTGTGTGTGTGTGTGTGTGTG
>LOJH01027199.1:0-18145 GCA_001685095.1 Ellobius talpinus
TCTCTCTGTGTCTCTCTCTGTCTCTCTCTTTCTGTCTGTCTCTCTCTCTCTCTTCCTCCTCTCTTTTTTCCCTGCTGTCTGAAGATCAGGATGTAAATCTCACAGCTACTGTTCCAGTGCTATAACTGTCTATTTTCTGCCATGATGATCATGAACTAACCCTCTAAATCTGTAAACAAGCCCCTGATTAAATATTTTATTTTCTAAGAGTTGTCTTGGTTACAGTGCCTCTTCTCAGTAATAAATCAATAACTAAGACAGCAACATTATTTTCTTCCAAATAATTTATTGTTAAATGATATTTATCTAATCCACAGAAAGTATGCAATTTTTAAGAATTATTTATTTTATTAAATAAGTCTCTTATTTTTTTAAACAGCTAAATGGAATAAATTAAAATTTGTCCCAGATAAAAGGAATTTAGGAAAGAGAAGTATAAGCACTTGAATACACATCAAAAGAATATAAGTATATAAAATAGCATATATTTCAGAAATTTAAAAAGATTCCCTTATTTATTATTATTAATAATACTAATACTCCCTCAACATTTGCAGCTATAACCTTGAAGAGATTATTGAATATTGTTAAATAGCCAATGGAAAGTTACGTTTGTGTATTATTAACTTTTATTTTCATATAAAAATAATGTTCTGTGCATCAAAGGCAGTTTTAAATACAGTATGCACAGACATGAGCACTTCTACTCTCTGATTCCTAACAGATGAAAGAAAACATGCCTAAAGCCACAGCATTGCCCAGTTTTGGCAACACTGAAAAATACATGGTAATGAATAATACACATTTTATATAAGTATAAAAAATGTAAGTAAGTATGAATTAAGTATATGAAATGTGTATATATTCAGTTTTATCCATTTGTATTAAGATTGTTAAACATGAACTATAATGGCTTCATCATAAATATAAGGTAATAACTGAGAATTATAATGTGGTTTCACTTCCTTAAAGCCTATACTCAATTGTCATTTAACATGACCTGTGACATTCTTGGTCTAACTGAGCTAAGTATCCTGTTCCTAGGACTCATACTTTATATGTGGTTATATCAATTATAAATCTAAGCAATTTCAGATTCAGAGTTAAAAGTTTCAACAGGAAAACCATCAAACGTATCATTAGCACAAAAGACCTAGAAATAGAAAACAAGACTCAAAAGCTGCTTCTTGTAGTCATCAATCCTAATTATTTATAAATTATCTACATCCAGGTGTTTTCTCAAATATTATATAAATAATTCCACTGCTTTATTTTTAATTAAGACACTGATACTCAACTTTTAAGGCACAGTATAAACAGGCTCAAGAAATAAAGTGACTTCAAAACTGCTTTAATATTCATTTTAGAATTTATATTTTCTAAGGAATTTGCAAACAGTAAAGTAACTTACTGTACTTTGGATATTTTTTTCAAATTGCATTTTCCAAACAAAGTTTAGTAAGCTTAAACACAATTAATCTAAGTATAATTAATAAGTAAGACGATAAAATCACTCAGAAATCTTAAAAATCAATCTAAACTCTCAATTAAGGATTCAAAAGAATATTAAGGTTCACTTTAAATATTCAATTCATCACTAATTAGGCTTGGGAGTAAAAAGCAGTCAAAGGCACTTGAATGGGGACACAAATTTTATAGAAAGGAAAATGAGCAAAGTGTGCCTTCTGTTATCAATATCTTTACTTATTTGTATGTGCATGTGAGTATATGTTTCTGACTCTGCAATTTATTATATAGCTATTAATAAATAATATCTAAAGATATATGTAAATGAAAGTTCTAAAGTACTTTCAAAATATCGTTTAAAATAATGTCAGAGTGTAGAAATATTTTATTTACTTTTCTATTGCTATGATGAGATACCATGGTCATGGCAGTTTATAAGGAAAGCATTTTATTTGGAGCCCACAGTGTCATAGGGTTGAATCCATGACTGTCATGGCAGTGAGCATGGCTGCAGATAGGCAGGCATGATGCTGGAGCAGTAGCTTAGAGTTTGCATCTTGATCCAGAAGCACAAGACAGGGAATGCTAACTAGAAATAGGGTGGGTTTTTGAAGCCTCAAGGTCTGTCTCCAAATGACACTCCTCCTCAAACAAGGTCACACCTGGTAATTCCCCTGCAGTTCCACTTAGTACCAAGTACTCAAGTACATGGACCACAGGGTCCATTTATGACAACTTATTGTAAAATGATTGTAATCCAAATACAGATGGAAAGATGCGGACAGATATAACATGTATATGACTTTGTAAGACTTAACCCAATGGCTCCAATCCATGCCTAGCATTCCTTATTAAAGTCTCCCTTTTGTTTCAAAAAGGAGAGCATCCTAAGGCAGATGTTCTAGTTCTCTCTTTTGCCCTAAATTTAAGTTGTTTTATGTCTTCTATACTTTTACTCAGCTCCAATATCACACTCACTACCTGTATGATGATGGTCCCTCCAAGTTCTCCTCTTTATAAATTAATTTCACTCAACAGAATTATGAATAAAAACAGTTAAATCTTATTGAATATGTATTTTCATTAATAATTTGAGGCTAATTTTACTTACATTAATAAATGATAGATACAAAAGTCCAAGGAGAAACACACCAACAATACCTCTATTTGATTTAGGGAATTGAGAGCAATTTACTGGAATGGCACAATTGATCATTGACAAAACTAGACTGCTGTTAACTCTATTACTTTTATGTTTTAATGAATTAAATTTGGAAAATAAGAGTGAATTCAAGAATGATCATGGACTTTTCAAGGACAATGTGCTACACATGCATTAAAACAGTTATGCCTACTCAAGAATGCACACACAGCATGCACACACACACATGTACACAAACATAATACATACATGGTGTGTTTAATAAATGATACCTTGATATTCATAAAAATATTGATTATGTTTCATCATGCAAGTTCTAGCACATTGAATGATCTCAAGTGTAGAAATTCTGTAAAGATTTCTAAATATTTCCCTGTGATGTAACCTTAGTTTAATGTCATATCATGATAGTAATAATGTATTTATAAACATTTTCATTTAGCAGTACTCTTGAGTTTCTCTGGCATTTTTTGGATATCCAAAGAGCTTTATTACCTCCTAATACTAGTTAATTTGCTAAGTTTTATAATAAGATAGCCTTGTTACTTTATGGAATAACACTCAATGCTATTACTGCCTATGATTAATACAATATAAGACTATCCAACTCTACATATTGGAAAGTCAAGGAAGACTAGAAAAATGAATTCTATTTGATGGCATTACTGATTCACAATACCCTGACAGAACGACATATTCTAAATAAGTGAATTTAGCACCTTTGGTCTTACACAGTTCTCATGCTCTCTGTGTTCTCTGAAGTAGCAAAGGTGTCATTAGAAGGAGGACAGAGGAAAACCTTCTATCATTTGGGGGGATTTGGAATATTTCCACTGAACACTCATAAACACTGTATGCTTTCTGTTCGACATTCCAAGGTAGGTCCAGACATTTTCCTAACAGTTAATTCATACACGACCCTTAAAATATTGTATAGTAAGGGAAAATAACCTAGTGTAAGAGCTGTGAATGGTTCATATTAAGGAGGTCTGCACTGGGGTGATCTGCCTCCAGTGTTATCAGATGAAGAGGGTCAGAACTGCCCACTAAGTACCCATGTCTGAAGATCCATTCATTTGTTGTTCAGCTAATGAAAAAAAGACTAATTTCATGTGCATTTAATTTCTGAATCATTTTTAAATACTGACTAGATGTGGCTGTTATAATCCATCACTGCTGATAGGAAATCTCTGAGAACTTCACTAATGTCTGTGCAGTACAGAAGGAGCAATGGCTGCTTCAAGGCATGAGCTGGAGAGTAACATACTGTGCTGATGAATGCACATTGTCTTAATAAAATTGATTTTACTTTTCACTCTTTTTTTCAATATTTTTGAGGGTATAATATAATCATACCATTCCCTCTTTCCATTTCCACTGTCCAAACTTTCCCATGTATTTCAAATTTCTCCAAGTGTTTTAACCCTAGACAAGGAACTACAGGCAACTTGGGGATGCTGAGACTATATAGCTTCTTGGTATTAGAATAACAGTCTCCTTTACCATAGATCCCTTCTAGGGATTCCACTTCATTTTGACTTAAATTCTATTTATTGTACATTTTTTTCTGTGCAGTTATTACCACCAGACTACTCCTAAACTCACTGCTACTCCTTGGTTATCATCATTTCTATATTGCTTATCCCTTCCAGCTCTTGTCTTTATCTGATTTTCCGCCTGTAAACATGATGCCAATTTATTGATAGAATAATAGATATGCCCCAAACTATTCATCTGTTTAATCATCCTCAACCCTGACAGATAAATCTTGGGTGAACTATGGACTTCTCACAGCAGTATTATCTAAATAGATAAAAGATTTAAGATGTGAAGAGTCCCAATACTCATAATTTCCCCCAGTTTCTTTTCTATTGTATTATAGTAATCTTTCTGAGCTACATCGTAAACACCAAGAGCAACAGTTATCGCTGCTTACCTTTGGTAATTAATCACATGCTGATTGACCATGATTTAGTTCCTAATTAGGTCGATCAACATTTGCTGGATAAATGAATGGATAGTGGCCAATACATATTCATGATCATATTGTTATGTGTTTCTGCAATCCATAAAATGGTGTGTATTTACAAAGTAATAAGATGGACTTTTGAGAACCTGCAACACAAATTTACCTACAGGTAATATTGGATGGTATTTCTTTATTCTTTAATGATAATGTCCTAAAAGCAACAAATAAATACCCGTATACATGAAGGGAAACATGACAGAGTTAATCCATGATTTAATTTAACCATTACAGTACAGGAAATCTTTAAAAAGACTTATGAATTTAAAAGAAGAATAAGGATGTCTGTGATCATTATTGTTATATAGGCAATGTGAATAAAAGCTATTCTAAACAACAACACATGTCCACATAAAGATCAACTTTCTTGTGTAAGTACTAAGCTCACTGAAGATCTCTGTAATAGAAATGATGGAATGATACTTTAAACTATTGTAGAAACAAAGGTGAATCATTATGCGAAACTATCCAGTTCAGGCAGTAGTGGTGGTGTACAAAAGAGTCTGGCACTGAGGACAGTGAGGCAAGAGGGCCATAAGCTTTAAGTCTAAGATCACAGATTTTTAGTCTAGCCTGAGGTAAAATAGTGAAATCTTGTTTCAAAACAGCAACCATTGTGTGTGTGTATATGTGTGTGTGTGTGTGTGTGTGTGTGTGCATCAGATTGAACATTGAATCTTTGTTCAAAATGAAAAGATCAAGATGTGGACTTGGAAGTTTACATTTCCTTTTTATTAATTGTTAACAGTTTGATTATTTTTGTGTTCTCTAATCATTGTATGATTATACACCCAGGCAGTTGGTTGTCTTTACAAATATATTAATTAAATCATTGTTATTTTATAAATATGATTTCCATAAATTCATTAGTAAAACAAAATAAAAGTATATGTTTTTGTGTTGTGGTTTTTACCAAAAATATTACTGACAGATTTTATAAAAATAACATTACATTTTAGAAAATTCCTGATCCAAGGAAATGAACTACACACATGAAAACACAGGAAATAATAATCTCACTTCGGCAAAACCAAAATGATGGAAACATATAAACACAAAAACACACACACCACCACCACTACCACCACCATGAACAACAACAACAAGATAACAGTAATTAATGGTCATTGTTCATTGATAGCTCTCATCATCAATGGCCCCAATAAAAAGATACAAACTAAGAGAATGGATACAAAAAACAAGACTCATCCTTCTGCTGCATACAAGAAATACACTTCAATATCAATGAAAGACATGAAAAAGGACACTGCATGTTCATCATGAGGAAAATACATATCTGAATTCCGCCAAATTGGGAAATAAAAAAAGAAATGGATAATTGTCTTAAAAGTTTTAAGGTCAAATAAAAAATAATTTAAGTAGACATATAATCCATAATGAAATAGAAGCAATAATTAAAAGTCTTCCAACCAAATAGAGGCCAGTGCCAGAATGGTTTATCACAAAATTCTACTAGAATTTTAAAGGGGAATTAATATCAATACTCCTCAAATTATTCACCAAAATAGAAACATAAAGAACATATTGCAATTCATATTATGAGGCCACAGTTACCCTGAACTCAAAGCAAACAAAATCTTAGCATAGAAAGAAAATTACAGACCAATTTCCCTTATGAGGACAGGTGCAAAAGCACATTAAAAAAAAACCACTAGCAAATCAAAATCAAGAGTACATCAAAAAGACCATGCACCATGATCAAGTGTATTTATCCTAGAGATTAGAGATACAGGGCACTTCAACACATGAAAATCAACAAATGTGATCCAACACATAAATAAACTGAAAGAAAAAAAAAACATGATCATCTTATTTGATGCTGAA
This sequence comes from Ellobius talpinus, assembly GCA_001685095.1. Taxonomy (NCBI): domain Eukaryota; kingdom Metazoa; phylum Chordata; class Mammalia; order Rodentia; family Cricetidae; genus Ellobius; species Ellobius talpinus. The sequence continues at coordinate 6,501 of LOJH01027199.1, forward strand.
AACGTCCTTGACAATATCCAAAACCCATTAAGGATAAAACTCCTGGGGAGATTAGGATGTAAGGGACATACCAAACCATAATAAAGACAATTTATAGCAAGTATCAAGCATAAAAATCAAATTAAATGGAAAGGAATTCAAAGAAATTTTACTAAAATCAGGAACAAGACAAAGTTGTCCATATTTACTCAATATAGTACTTAAAGTTTTAGCTATAGCAATAAAACAGTGAAAGGATTTCAAATGGATACAAATTAGAAAGAAAGAGGTCAAATTATTGTCATTTGTAGCTGATAGGATAGTACACACAAATTGCACTAGAGACCCCTACAGCTGACAAGCATTTTGAACAAATGACTGGATATAATATTTTTAAAAATCAGTAGCTCTCCCATATATAAATGACAAATAAACTGAAATAAGCCACAAAAATAACACTTTCACAATAGTCTCAAATAATATTGACTACCTTGTGGTAACATTAACCAAGCATGTAAAAGAAGATTTAAGAAGATGGAATGATCTCTCATGTTTATTGTTTGACAGGATTAACAAAGAAAAAAAGTAGCTATCATACTAAAAACAACCTCCAGCAAAATACCAACACAATTCTTTACAGACCTTCAAAGTTCAATTCTCAACTTCATTTGGAAAAACAGAAACAGAGGATAACAAAAACAACCCTAAACAATAAAGAGCTACTACAGGCATCATCATCCCTAATTTCAAGTTGTACTATAGAGATATAGCAAGAAAAATGCATTATATTGGCATAAAAGCAGACACGTTGCTCAATGAAATTAATCAAACACCTAGATATAAACTCAAATACTCATGAACACTTGGATGTTTTTATAAAGAAGCCAGAAGTATTCAATGGAATAAAAGAAAGATTTTCCAATAAATGGTGCAGATCAAACTGCATATCTGCATGTAGAAGAATGCAAATATATACACATTTTTCACTGTTCAAAAAACTCAAGTCCAAGTAGATCAAAGCCCTCTCAACATAAAACCAGATGCACTGAAACTGAAATAAAGGAAAGTGGGGAATAACATTGAATACTTTGGCATAGGAGGTAAGTTTCTGAATGGAAAGGTGGTATCACAGTCACTAGTATAAAGAGTTAATAAACAGGACTCATGAAACCGAAAACTTCTGAAAGGCAAAATATACCATTTGACAAAGAGGCAGCCTATGCTATCAGATGTGGAGCAGAAAGAACACTTTTCCATTGCTTCTCAGAGAGGACATTTGAACAGCCATTATGGAAATCGATGTGGCAATCCCTCAGAAAACTGGGAATCTATCTACCTCAGCACATTGCTATAACACTTTTGGGCATATACCCAAAGGATGTTCCATTGTACCACAAGGACACTTGCTCAACTATGTTCATTTCAGGTTCAATCATAATAGCCAGACTGAAAACAACCTAGATGTCATTCAACTGTAAAATGAAAATGTGGTATTTATACAATGAAGATTTGCTCATGGTGGGGGAGATCAGGATATTTGCAAGCGAATTGATGCAGCTAGAAAAAAAAATCAACCTAAGAGAGCCAACCCAGATCAAAGATGACAAAATGGCATGTATTCATTTATCAGTAAACACTAGCTGTTAAGTAAATGATAGTGAAATGGCAATCCACACACCCAGAGAGGTTTGTTAAAGAGGTGGGCTATAGGGGGAAAGGGATTTCCCTGGGAAGGGGAAAGAATAGACTTTGCAATGGACTTGAGGCAGGTGGGATGGTAACGGGGGATTAGGTAGCCAGTTTTTGAGGGAGAGTGCAGGGAAAGTTACATGAAATTGGGGGTATTTGGGGAGGGGTGTGGAAATCAAGAGCAGTGGAGAATTCTTTTTTTTGCATTTGATTGTTTATAGTGATCATTTCATAGTGAATTCTTGAAGTGTATGTGGGTAACTCTAATAAAGTCTTCTAGTAACAGAGGAGCCTGAGTTTGAACTGGCAGTCTTTTGTAGCTTTGCAAGGTTTCCAGTGGTGGAAATAATGACTTGCTATTATAAATTAAATCATGAAATTCTTTCTCAACACCAATGAGACTGTAATTTAAATTGTTACTGTAGTCAGACAGTGGTGGCACATTTCTTTATCCCAGCACTTGGGAGGCAGAGGAAGTTGGGTCTCTGTCAGTTCAAGGCCAGCCTTGTCTATAAGAGCTAGTTCCAGGACAAGCTCCAAAAGCTGCAGAGTAAACCCTGTCTCGAAAAACAAAACAAGCAAACAAAAAAATTAATTTATTGTACTAAAATTTTTAGTTCTTTTTTGAAAAGATTTTCTGAAATAAACATGGTGCTTTATTTTGTTTCATTTTGGTTTGGTTTGAAACAGCATCTTGCTGTGTAGCTCTGACTGTCCTAGAAGTCACTATGTAGACCATGCTGGTCTCAAACTTGAGAAGTGTGAAACAAGACCCAACTAAAAGTTGGCATGCCTTAATTCATTTCTTATATTTGGCTTCATGCTTAGGCTAATGTAATTATAGAAGAGAAGTCTGTGTTATGCTTCTTTGTTTTTTTCTGCTACTTATTTCACATGGAAACTTCAACATTAATCTCCGTGCTTTGTTGGAAGTTCTCAGTCAAGTTAAGCGGCAAAGATACATAAACGAAGGCACTTTGCTATAAATGTGATAATTGATATTGGTAAAGCAAAGAAATAGCATTCAAGAAAAGTGTCTGCAGAATATCCCTAACAGCCTCAGGTAAAATGACAGTAATGTTGAAGCTTCATGTAGGCACTAGTCAGAAGCAACTGTTTTAAATCGGCACGGCACATACCCTATCAAATAAGCCTCCAGTAATTCTGTATTTCTACCATCACAGGTTGGCAAATTTTTCCTGGGATAATTATCTCCTGTCATCCAAAATGTACTTTCTGCGGCTTTTAACAAATTTGAATTGGTATGTATATCTGAAATGCGGCGCTTAATTGATGTGAACTCAAAGTATTATCAGTGTATTTCTCCGTATCCGTCCTTGGTGTTCAAAAGCTGCCACTGACATCAAATGCCCTTTGAACACAAAAGTGATAATGAGAACTTTTTACCAAGTATGCAGTATAGAGAAGATTTGCTCCCTACCCTATATCAAACAAGGAATCTCAGCAAAAGGAAGTGTTCAAACTGCCAAACACTGCATCAAGAAATAAGTTTCTTTGCCAAGAAAACAATTTAGAATTCCTGTCTCTTCCCACATGTGTTCTTCTACAATCTTCAGGAACAATTCAAATGTAATTTTTATTTGTTTGATTGTTTCTCTGACCAGGCATCCAAGATGTACACATTATCTACTATTTTTTGGTAAATTGCATGGCCAATGGATGAATTTCCTGGGCGTGGAGCATGCTACAGTGATATAAATATGTTAGGCAAGGGTTTGATCAGTCCTGTATATCTTACATGCTCCTTCCCAGAATGATGTCTCACAGAGTTAGAGAACTAATCATTTTTCCCGATTCTCATGTCAGATTTGATGTCTGAGTAAGCCTTTCCATTATTCCTCAAGTTAGCTAAGCTTATTATCTCTCAAGTCAGGCACACTGTACATATGAAAAAGAAGGGGGGGCAGGGAAAGGAAGCTGATTGGATTTTCTTCTTCCCTGCATTTTACTCAGGAGCTTCTGCTGATATCTTCATCTAGTCTGATTACCTGCCCCACAATTCTGACTTTGTTGGGAACTTTCATTTGCAGCTGCTGCACCCTGAACCAACAAATCGACATTCTTTCTGCCTCTTTCCTTTTGTGGTTTCCTCTGCCGTCTTTAATCAAAATCGCTGTTCTAAAATTTGGTAATTAGAATAAGAAAAAAACATACACCTGCTCTGATTATTAGCATTCCACACAGTATTAAATGTTTCCAATGTCTTGTCCTGTGCAGGCAACCCTCGGTGGTTGTGTCCCTGCAGCCTTAAAGTCTTCTTCATCCAAGTAAAAATGACCCCACTGTCTGTCCCAGGTCTACAGTGCCTCTCAACATTCTATGCAAACACCTCCCATGCAAACGCTGGCAACTAACAAAATATATCTAAATTTTTACTTCTATAAGTGTCAAAAAACATGAATAAAAGGCTGGAGAAAATGGCTCTGTGGTTAAGAGCACAAACTGCTTTTCCAGAACTCTCTGGGGATTCAATGCCCACTTCTGGACTGTCTGGGCACCAAGCATGCTATGTGGTACATAGACATAGATGCAGGCAAAACACACATATAATTGAATAACAATAATTAATAATAAATAAAGTCTAAAAGTTATGACTAAAATTCACTGAAATTTTTAAGATGTGATATCCTGAACCTAATCCCAGAGTTCTTTACATAGAAACAATAAGATGTCTAACAGAAACAATGAGCATTTTAGTGTGTTTGAAAGGTGAAACTCACATTGTTAATGTTCCATAATCCTCATGCTGTGATGGATCATCTGTGTACCTGGATTAAGCATACTTTCTGCTATATGAAGTTTGCAGAATGTATTAGCGTTTATGTCAGTGAACCCAGCAAAATGCACTCAGTCTTTCCAAACACGGCTGAGCATATTCCAGTCCTCTCAGCTGGACAGACCCTTGGGGAGGGCGGACTCCTCTCTTCAACAACTTGTTATGACCTTGCTTCAACTTATCATGGCACTGAAATGGGACTTATGACCATGGGATTCCCTGTTTTTAGGGTTTTGTGTTTCAGCATTGTAGATTACACATGGGTCAATGCATGGTACACTTTTTGGAAGAAACATGTTTGTTATTTCTTGTCTGGGGGAAGTTAACAATTACTCTTATACCAAAGAAAAGTATTGTCTCAAGAGAATACATTTATGTTCTAATGTCTTGAAATTACTATAATTAGATCATCCTTCCTTCCTTTCCTAATCTAGCACCTCTTATGTATCCTACCTTATTCTATCAAATCCATGATTTCTTTTATCTTTGATTGTAGATAGATACTGATATTGTTAAGGTCATATAAATAGTGACAGATATTCCTAAATATTAAATAAAACCTGATCAGTATGTATGCATGTTTCTTGTTTCTATATGATTCAGGTGTTTACCATTGACCTTAGACAACCTGTTGTGGGATGTAATTGCCTTGCTCTTAATATTCCTTAGTTGCCTGTAGTTTTTTTGTCTAGGGTTAAGTCCTGATGACCTTTTTCTTTTCATGTTGTCATTTATATTGATTTCACCATTGTCCTAGGCTTGTTGAAGCAGCCATACTGATGACACTACAACTTCTCTGACATTTGTAGACAACAAAAATCTAATAACCAACCTTCTTTTTCCCTGGAACTTCAATTCTTTCAATCATCTTCTCTGCAACAGTCTGTGAGCCTGAGGTATGAGTGTATTGAACCAACTGCTGGTCACTAGAAAAATAATAGTTAATGGGGAAAAGCTTACAGGTACTATTTTAATAAGCCAACACAATCCTTAACCACATTATAAACATTTCTCTTTATAGCTACAGTTAAGTACATTCTTACCACTCAAGTAAGAAACTTCTCCTTGAAACAGATGGAGTATCCCTTTAAGACCCTTGTTCAAACAGTTCTTTGAAAACAGAGCTGTAAAAATATTTTATTAAATAAAATATAAAATGTTCATAGCTTCATTTACTTAAGTAAACTAATTTAGTAACAAAATTTTCACAAGTATGGTCTGTAATATTTCTAATTTACAAGATACACATTTACTTTTCATCCAACTGTTTTCCACATAAGATAATGCAACTCTTTGATCTATACTCCTGAGAAGAAAAAGCTATCTTCCTGACCATTGCAACCTATTAGTTATATACAAATTAATTAAATCAGCACAATAATATTAGTTATAGAAATATCTCACTGCTGTATTTTGCAGAGAAGTATCACTTAGAAGTTAATTGCCTAACACATTGTAATGCTTTTTCAACTTTACAGAACTATAAAATTTTCTGCGACTTTATTGTTTCTAGCAAACAATAATCAACTGTGGAAAAAAATTAAAATACCTAAAGTCTTTGGCCTTCTATTTCTCATTGTGATTTGGGGGAGGGAAGTTAAAGTAGAGTGATGACTCTGTTCTCCATGGAAACAACAAATTGGAAATTAAAGAAGATGAGTGGTGGAGTATTTCCCAAGAACAGTCCCTAAGGCAGCATTTGAGGTGATGAAACTGACAGACCATGGGAAGTTCAAGGACACCCCAGCGTGATACATCTGTGCGTTATTTGGGGCTTCACTTCCAAAATCCAATACATAGTTGGTTTTAGATTGTGATGGAATGAAAAGTGTTAGAGAAATATTTTAGAGAGTGTCCATGGTCAAGAGAGACTACAGTAAAAGAAATGTTCATTTCTATCTTATGCATTAATCACTATCTTCAGAGGAAAGGGTACTGAGAATTCTCTATTGCTTGGAGCACTGCAAAACTAATATTACTTATGTGAATGAGCAGAGAGAACAGAAGTGGCAGGACCTACAAAGAGATCAGCCAAATGCACCAAGTAATTTTTACTGTAGCTTTTATAAAGAGCATTGTGACAGATTCTAATCTAGTCATTTGTAGTGTTGTTTAAAAATATTGTGAATATAATCGAATTAGTTGTGAGGCATTGAACATTTGAGGGAGACGGTGAGTAGAGAACAAAAACTAATCACTTATTTTTAGAAAATCAAACTTCAGCTTTTCAAAAACACAAATGGAAAATATAATTGTCTCAGTTACGTATCTATCCACTATTAATTGTAGCATTTTTTAGTTATTCCTGTCTGTATTATTCACTTTTCTCAATATGGAACAAAAGATAACACCTGACCAAACTTAAAGGAAGTTTTATTTCAACTAATGGTCCTGGAAGTCTCAACCCAATGTGGTGGGAAAGCATTACAAAGGGAGTTGCTCTAATTTGTCAATAGGATTGTGAGGGAGTTCCTCCTTTGCTGTAAATAAGTAGGGAGGCTAAAAACAAATTATGTTAAATTCAGGGGTATCTATTTGGAGGAAATGAGATTAAGAAAACCAAGGTAACATACTTTGGGGTGTGCATTGTGCCGAATTAGGTAAAAACGTTTGAATTAGCTAAAAATGTAAAAAAAAACTATGCAGAATGGCAGCAGTGAATGTGATTTTATGTCAAGAAAAACTATTTTTATTTATAAATAAAAACCAAATAAATGTCATGAGATTTTTAGCTTACTAATCATATATATGATTAGTGAATAAAATATATATTCACTTTGGTGCTGAAATTTCTATGTCTCTTTATTCACCCACATAGGGAACCAGTGACCAACCAAAGAAACTATTTTGTTAAATTTCCTCGGTCTCGTGGTGCTTAGTGTAGAAGACTTAGGATGAGAGTATCCCATTGTAAGAAATGGCTGGGACAGCAAGGTACAGCTAGAAATGATGAAGCTTGGTTGTCAAGACAACAAAGTTTGCGAAGAGTCATGGAGGCATCTGAATCATAAAGGCTCTAACATCTATTGATAAAATCACAGCTTCATGAATTATTCAGATGTGGAGGCTTCTTGGAAATCATGTCACTGGGACATGACTATGAGAGTGTGTACGACCACTTTTTCTTTTCTGTCTCCTTCTTGCCTTCTGGCTACTGTAAAATGAGAGGCCTCCAACACTATAATTGTCAACTTCCATGACAGTCTACCTACTCTTAACCCAGAGCAATAGAGGCAGTTGACAGATCTCTAAAACCACTATAACACTAGTAAAAATAAACCTTTCTTTAAATTGATTTCTCTTAGGTATTTTGTAATAATGATAGAATGGAAGTGATGTGAAGCAGCAAATAAACTAGTTTTTCCATCGTTTTGTTTTTGAACATTCTATTTTCATGTGTATTGATATAGACAATATTGCTTCTCCTAAATTTATGTGATGATTTCCAAATCCTTAGTTTCTCTCTCAGAATGCAGTACCAAAAAGTGATTAAGTGATTAAGCCATAATTTAATACAACTAGTATAGCAAGAAGAGCGTGAAAGTTCTAAAACTGCACACGAACAGAGGCACAACAGCGTGCAGAAAAAATAGATTAGCCATCAGGAAAAGAAGATGTCAGGGAATCTAAACCTGTGATACCAGAGTTCATGTGAACATTGGTTTTGTTGTTTAAGACATCAGCTTTGTCTCCTCTGGGGAGGAAAATAACACTCATAAAATTGAATGGATAAGTGAATGAATAGATAGATTACAAAGTGATAGATAAGAGATACATCAGACAGAAAAAGGATAGATAGGATAGAGAAAATGATAGTGAATAGCAAATAATAGATGATAGATTGGATAAACAAAGATTGAGATAGAGAGTCTGATAGGGATAATCCAAATATTTAAAAGTAAGTAATATCAACTTGATAGGAACACAAGCAGAGGACCAAGTGCCTACATAAAACTGAGTGTGATAATACATGTCTGTAATCCAAGAACCAAGAAAGATCTATGGGATTGTTATAAAATGATTGATCAGCAAGCTCCAGGTTTAGTGAGAGAGTCTTCTTCAAAATGCAAGGTAGAGACCAATTGTGAAGACCCTCAATATCAACATCTGACTCCACCAGAATGTGCGTGCACACACCAGAATGTGCATGCACACACATTTGCATTTAGTCACATTAGTAATAAACACCTCCCATTTATTGTAACTTCTAAAACTGAATATATCAACACTCCCAATAGAACTTTTATCAGTTTTCCCTTCATTCAACTATTTAATAAGTACACATATACAGTTTACATAAAAGATTGGTTGAAAATACACAAAGGAAACTAAGTATTTTAAATATATAAAATATTCATATTTTGATGATAATTTAATTGATTGTACCTTTGTAGAATCTGCCAAAATGTACTGAATGGCCCGGAGTGGTCTCTGATTGGAAGAACACATTTATAGTTGTAGTAATATAAGTGGTGAGAAGTTATTTTCAAACAAATTAAGTTTTGGTCAGATGGGCTACAACATGCCACATGGAATTTCTTAAATGGTTAAAGCTTAATATCAAGTTTATAGAACAGACACTCTGAGAAGGATTGGCACATGTTATGACTGTATTTTATTAGTGACACCGTGTCTTTCAGAAGATTGATGGCACAGCTGTCAATGAAGACAATTAATATTCATATTTATGAGTAACAATAAAAATTAAATTCTTATTACTAGTGGAAGTTTAAAAATGCTTTAAGTTTTCCTTTTTTAAAAGAAAACATGGCCATTTTTTATAAAGGCTAGAACACATTGCTTCTACTATCCAGCAATCCTTTACCTAGTTATTGGTAAATGATAAGACTATGTCCCAACAAAGCTTCTACACTGAAAATATTCATGGAAACTTTTAAGTTGTGAACCAAATTCTAGAGGTAACATAAATGTGACTAAAACCATCATGTTTATACAACAAATAAACCATGTAGCATAAAATAGACTAAGTCACGGATACATATGGCAAGGTTTAGGTTTATTCTTTTTCTTTGAGTTGAGAAACTGAACACACCTGATGCACTTGTTTACTCACAGTAAAAGACAATGTTGGATAATCAGTATCATGAGGGAAATGGTTCACACTGGAAGGTATTGTTCACATGACAGAGGTACAGACTACATGGGTGGAAAAACTTGTCAAAAGTTAGCAGACTGTGCTCATAGGATGTGTGAATCTTACTCTCCACATCTATTACTTAAAATAAATAACTGTAAATAGAAATTATCCAGGCTCAGGCAATTTTTTCTCACCATTCTTCACAGCAATAAAGTAAAGTAATAGCAAAACCAAGACATGGGATCAGCTCAGAAGCAGATTTTGTGATAGAGCAACAGAAGAAAATTTTTTAAAAAAGCTAAACTTAGAGTTAGTTTGATGAAAATGAGGTAGTATTCAATAGTTCTGGCATCTTGCTCAGCTCAATGGTTAGCAGGAATAAACGTGCTACATATTTCTAGAAGCTACAAGTCTGGAAGGTTATCTCAACTACATAGCATTTTTCTAGCATACATATTGCACAAGTTTGATATCATGCCACCAAAGGGTAAAAGATAAAATGGGAAAATATTTTTTAATATTTTCATCATAAAGATAGCCAATGATTGTGAAAATAAATGTTCACCTTAATTTAAACATTACCCAATGCATAATTGTGCTGAAAGTTTACATAATACCCCCAAAATGTATAATTTTATGTGCCAACTTAAAATTAATTGAAATTAACAAATAAAGGAAAGACTTGGATAATTGACTATAAAGGACATGACAAAAAGCACAAAAGTTAGTAGTATGTATAAAGTGGTCAAGTCTGGTGAGAGAAAACTTGAGGAGAAGCCAAAGGGTTATCCTGGATTTATTGTAATCATCTGATGCTCTACAATACAAAGCTGATATTCTAGGCAGTTCTTCAAATCATTGAAAAGGTCCAGGGTTGTTGACGGAGACTATTCATTTGTTTCCTGGCTGTCCAAACCCAAATAATAACACAGAAACTTTATCAATTACAATATTATTATTGGCCAATAGCTTAGGCATATTTTTAGCTAACTCTTACATCTTACTTTAACTCAATTCTTTTCTGTTTTAGCCATGTGGCTTGGCACCTATTATCAGTGAGGCATTCTCAACATGCTTCCTCTGTGTCTGGGTGACAACCGCAGGCTGATTCTTTCCTTTTCCCAGAAATCTTCTATTCTGGTCACCCCGCCTACACTTCCTGCCTAGATACTGGCCAATCAGCATTTTATTAAACCGATCCAGGTGACAAATTTCTATAGGATATATGACTATTGTTCCACAGTACAGGGTAGTGAACATGCATGATGAAGTTGCCCTCCATTGCATCCACACATAGCTGCTAGATAACGCATAACAATGAAGACTTAGAACTTTGACAGTGGCTTGGAGGTCTCACAGCACCAAAGTGCTAGCTATGCTTCAGTCCCTCTGAAGACATGATCTGCATCTGTCCTTTATGTTTGTACCTGATAGCCTCAGGTGAGGCAGTAAAATGTCCTTACTGTATATGTGCACAGTGTCTTCTTTGTTTATCCTCCTAACCTGGAATTCTTTGCATGTGCATGCCTATATGTGCATGCCTTATTTTATACAGAGTGTCATATTGAATTAATACACACAATAATAATCTCCCCTCAACCAGTACCATTACTTGGACCATATTGATAACTAATACAATATTCTGAAATACTGGAGAGTAGAATTTCTACACATGAACTGGAAGAACATGATTCAATATGAAACAGCTATTCGTTATAAGCCAAGTTTTAAAGGAATCAGGATGTTAGTAATGGATTCTGAGAATAAATAAAGGAGTAAGTTTAGTATATGCCATAAACTAGATAAGCAGTGTTGGGGAAAAAACAAGTTAGTTGAGTCCTGCCAAATAGAAATAAAGTAACTGGAGATTAGATAAGTAGATAAAAGATTAATTATTTCAGGAGAAAACCATGTTGACATTGTTTACAGACTGAATACAGAAATTGAACTACTGTGGAAGATGGCATCATGAGTAGACTGTACAGTCTAAAGCAATCAGAACGCCTGTGAATGGGGAAGAGAGTGATCCTAACACCAGGCAGGAAGGGGCACTGCTATTCTCATTTATATATATATGTATAT
>LOJH01027200.1:0-10222 GCA_001685095.1 Ellobius talpinus
CACAGAAACTGTATTCATTAAAACACTGTTTGGCCCATTAGCTCTAGTTTCTTAATGGCTAATTCTTACATCTTAATTTAACCCATTTTTATTAATCTGTATTACTATGTGACTGTGGCTTACTGGCAAGATTCTAATCAGCATCCATCTCAAGCAGAAGATCCATGGCGTCTCTAACTCTGCCCTTCCTCTTCCCAGCATTCAGTTCTGTTTTCTCCACCTACCTAAGTTTCGCCCTATCAACTAGGCCAAGGCAGTTTCTTTATTCATTAACCAATGAAAGCAACACACAAACAGAAAGAACTCCTACACCAAGGGGGAGGAGCATGCTATGGTACATATATGAGCTGAGGAAAGGGGTGTGCTATGGTACATGTAGAGGTCAGGAGTCAGTTGTCTCCTTCTACCCTGTAGCTCTCAGGGATCAAACTCAAGTCCACAGACTTGACAGCAGGGGCTTTAGCCATTGAGTCATCTCTCCTTTCCATAACCCTCAGAAACCGGACACTGTGTTCATTGCCTCTAACAAGTCACTGGCAACTTGGTATCTGCTGGTTTTATAAAGTCAACATGGTCTCAATGAACAAAAACTTGAGAGCCGTGTTTCTTTCTGGTACACTAGAGCAGCCTATCACCCTGCTGCTTCAGTTTCTAGCATAAGTCTTCCTTCCTTGGCTGAGTGTGAGCCCAGAACCCACTTCTGGAAGGGGAACAAAGTCAGGCAACTCAGTGTGGACTCCGAAAACTATGAACAGAAAGCCTGTATGTGTGCTTGTATCTAATGACTCCCCCGGCTCACAGGCCCATGGAGTCCTTCTATAAGACATCAACTGAAAATCCATTTTTCCAGCCAGCTTCCCTATCAGGAGAGCTGTTTTTGAAACCACCTTCAGGGTGTGGCCCAGAAGACAGAAGCAGGTTGTTTCCTGAAATGTTGGCTTCTGGGAGGACTGTGGGATGAGACTCCATGTGGTGGTTTGAATGTAATTGGCCCTCATAAGCTCACAGGGAATACCACAATTAGAAGGCATGGCCTTGTTGGAGGAAGTGTGCCACTGTGGGGGTGGGCTTTGAGGTCTCATATAAGCCATACCCAGTCCCTTAGTTCAATTTCTGTTGCCTATGGATCAAAGTGTAGGACCTCAGCTCCTTCTCCAGCATCATGTCTGCCTGTATGCCACCATGTACCACTATGATGATAATGGGCTAAACCCCTAAACTTTAAAGCACACCAGTTAAATGTTTTCCTTTGTAAGAGTTGCTGTGGTCTTCACAGCACCCGAAACTCTCACTAAGGCACTCTGCCAGGGTCCACGGAGGTTCTCTTGCACAGTTCTTCTTCCCCACAGTCCAAGCCCTTCTCCCACATGTTTTTCTATCCAGAGAGGAGTTTCTGTGAAAACTGAGCCTGTGTTGCATACCACAGTGTTTTCTAGAACATTCTTTTCAAACAACAAATAAGCTCCCCAACCACTTTCCTTCTACATCAGAAGAGGAAGCAGCAGCAGCAGCAGCTTTGCCTATGTCTGGGCCTGCCCTTCCCATGCCTGGAATGACCTGTCCCCACCGGGCTTGAACCTAAGAGGCAATGTGGGCCAACTCTGCCCTATGTTCAATTATCCGTGAGATTGGGAAGAACTATTGGTAACTGCTGAGGCAAACGAGCTACAGCAAATTCCTAGCACGGTCTCAATCCCTGCCATCAATGAGACGAGCTCACAGTCGTTCTCTTCACTGTGGTGAATACTGTCGACATTTTAGCAGATGTCAGTGCGCTAGCAATCAAGGAAGGGTCTGAAACCACTGGCATTTTGAGGACCAAGTATTTCAGCCTGTAGGGTTTTCTCTCCCCACCTTCAATTTGCTGTCATGTGGACAACCCAACTTCCTTTTCTCCTAGGCAGCTTCGTGGGATTTTTGTCAAGAAGCCTGCTAAGGATACAACGGTATGAGAATCTGAGGCATCATTTGTAAGAATGGAAAGGGCAGATTTTGAAGGTGTTGGGAGGTTGAGAGCACAGGCCGATGATGTATGGTGTGTCTGTTGCCTCCTGGTAAACCTACCCACCCTGCGTTGTGAAAGTAACAAAGTTACCACTGCAGGTAATGTTGGTGGTAACGGGTGCCTACCTGGGTCATTGTATCACACTGTTTATTGAACAAGAAATCTTAGGGCACTTCCTCTTGTTCACTGAATCTCTTCACTGGGATGCCTTCAATAGTGTATCATGTTGCCTGTATTTGGGGCTCTAAGTGTTCAACACATTTCACACAATAGTCAGCATGGCTTTGTAAAGCGATTATGGCCTACTATGGGCTGCAGTGGATACGGGCAGAGGCTGGCATCTGGATTAGGTTTTGCGGGTGGGCAGTACAGCTGCTCCAAGTACATGTTCAGTCTCTGCCATGTGCATCTGCATCCAGGTCTCCCAAGACCAGGACTGGGGGTGGAGGGGCATAGGAGAAGCCAACAGATCCACACACAAACCTCATGCTCTCCTCGGGCGGGGGGCATAGGAGAAGCCAACAGATCAGGCCCAAACCTGAACTCCAAGGAGATGAAACTAAAGACTTTTAGTTCTAGATAAAAACTCATCAAATACAGGTTTATACTCTAAATCAAACTCATGATTATTTTAGCAACATTTTAAGTATCTTTTGGTTAAACAACATACCGCCACTATCACACCAATTTTAGAATCAAACTGTATTTCAGAAAAGGTTAATTTACAAGAGAATTTTCCTATTCCCGAAGATTAAAGTGCACCCCATGTTTGGAGGCAAACATTGGAAGCTTACAGAAATCAGGACACTGTGGGACAAGAACCTAACTTCTCTGTCAGCTCTGCTCCCATGCCCTCATCTCACATCAGGCTCGAATTCAGAGGCAGCTTAATTGCCTGGGAGGCCTTGCAGGGAACAACAGTCAGTACAAAGGGCAGGACCTGGCAAAGACAAGACTTCTGGCCCTGCCCTGAGGTCAAGCATTTCCATGTGGGGGTGCAGACCAGAGCGCCAGACTATCAAACCAACAGTCCATATTTTTATATAAATTCTTCCAATTTGATCAGTCTATGCCATCAAGTGGATGGAGAAACTAATAATTCATAGAAATGAAAATAAAAAAATAAAGCATGGGTGATTAGCCTCATGAACTTAGAAGGAAGAAACTACATCTAAGCATGAGAAAACCCAGAATAAAAGATAATTATTAAGTTTGTATATATATATATAATTTTGAAAGAAGAAATAATCCTAAAGAAAGCAAACAGATGTGTAAAAAGCTAGAAAATGTGCATATGAAGCTAAAACCTTCATTTTCCTAATACAAAATATGCTGTAGGAAGTGAATTTTATATATTAAATATTCTAGCACACAAGTGTTGGCAACGATATACATAGATGGTTCATGAAGAAGGAAATACAGCTTGTCTTCAAATACATGAAAAGACATCACTCCTAATAAGGGAAATGCTAATTGTACCACGGTGGCATGGCTCACTGACTAATTTGGCAGAGATCAAAGGGCTCCAGATCACATGTTTGGCAGAGATGGGAAACAGACCTCTCCTGCATTGGTGGAAGGTTATAAATTGATTTAAAAAAATCTTCAGGGGGCTTTTGGCAGAATTTACAAAATTCATAATAATACATATCTTGAGTTTGTACGTAGAGATGTAAGCAAAACCGGGGACGCTCAGAGGAAGCGACTGTGGGGGGAGGTTAAAAGGCCAAGCTAGAGCACTGACTTGATTCAACCAACACTGAGGCAGAATCCGGAGCCAAATCACAGAGTAGAGAACAACAGGGGTTCAGCACCTCTTCCCCCACACCCCACCCAGGATGCAGAAGGCAGGAGGAGATCTCGGGCAAATCCTGAACTCAACTGCTGGGCGGCTATGCCCACCTTCAGAACTGTGTTCAGACTGCCCTGAGCATCATCCTCTCCCTTCTCCTTCAGTCCTCAGCAAACACTCGGGTGTACGGTGTTACCCTTAGCTTTACAGATGCCAACATCATCTTCAACATATCCTTGGTGACCTGAGGGAGGGGGTTCACGCCTGTCACTTCCCTGCTTTTTAACATGGAGTGTTGAAATACCTTGTGTTGAGAGAAGAAGCTGGTTAGTTATCCACACTGGAATATGCGCAGCTCGGTTTTAATACATCGAGGTTGGCAGTCAAGAAGGCAGATTTACAGCACCTGCCTACTACATGCCGAATCCTCTAAGGAGTGTGAATGACTACCGGGTGCACACCCACATCCCGCATCCTCTAAGGAGCATATACAACTGACAGCTGCATGTCCACATTTTACATACTCTAGGGAGTACGTACTGGCTAAAAACCGTGAGCCCTCTAGACCCAGTTGTTTGACTCCGGGAGCTTCTACTTTGCTGTCTGAGGACAGCAGGGTATAGTCTCTGCTTCACAGCAGTGCTGACAAGCTTCAACAGCACAATTTGAGGACAACATTTACAAGCTGTTCTCATTGCTGTCACAGTGATCTCCACAGTCCTCCATCAACAGGTAGAGTCTATTCTGCCGTTCCTCTAATCATGGCACGCCCAAGGTCTGCTGGGACCCAGGGAAGGTGGAGACAGTGAAGGTAGGCATCCCCATTTACTCCTCCTAGAAGCTCACTACAATGGCAGAAGTGAAACTTCTTCCGTGTCCGTGTCCTTTCCAAAGTCCTGGACCACAGTCCACGCCGGAGCACTAACTTGCTCATAGTGGCTTCGTGTACATGTGACAAAGGGTGACAAACATATCTAGTGTAGGAGACCCGAGAATGATCACTGTGATTTTAATGCCAGAGGCACACAAGCTCCACGGGGAAACACTGAAATAAATACCTACAAGAATTTCATTTATGCAGCTGGAGAGAAATCTTTATCAGTCACTCAGTGGATAAGATCGCTTGCTGTGCAAGTGTGAAGGCCTGAGTTCAAATTTCCAAACCTATCTAAAATTCTAAGCATGGCAGCACACATCCAAACCACCCCTGCTGGAGAGCAGCCAGTCTGGTCAAAACAGCAAACTACAGTTCAAGGAAAAACTTTATGCCAAAACTTGGTGGAGAAGAAGGACATCCGGACAACAACTTCTGGTTTCTACACCTCTCTGTGCAGGTATAGACACCCACACACCCACAAGCGACCACACACACATACACACAAACATCACTTGCACACACACAGGCATCCAAAACACACACACAACATCCACCACACACACACAAGCATCTACCACACACACATACATACACACAAATGTCACGTGCGTGCACATACATACACACACAAGCATCCAAAACACACACACAGCATCCACCATACACACACAAGCGTCTACCACACATATATACACACAAATATCACATGCGTGCACACACATACATACACACATACAAGCATCCACCAGACATACAAACACATAAACAAGCATCCACCACACACACAAGCATGCACCACAGACACACACACACATCCACACAAGCATGCACCACACACACACATTCACTTATAATTTCACTTGTAATTTTAAGTATTAAGCACTGGCGCCCAAGAAGGAGGGGCTTCAATAATTCTCCCAAAACTAAAGAATGTAAGGGGAGGAATAAATGAACTCTTATCTACATGCTATTCCCAAGAGACACTAGAGTTCTCATGAAAGCAAGCTGAATTTCTAGAGTAGAAAACAAACCCAAGTTTTCATGTTCTCAGCATTTTAGAATCGCTTTGTTAATGAACATGGTGATGGCTACGCTCATATTTCTACTGCACACATAAACGTGTATTCCTTATTGCATTCCTATCGTCAAGAATGATCGTCAGGATCCATCCTTATTGTCTAGAATGATTGGCAGGATGAAGTTGTGGTCAGAACTCTTGGACATGCGTCTCTGTGCTGTAGAACGCCCGGTATGACCCCTCACTTTTTATCTACTCTCATCTACTAACAGCTTGGCTGGCCAATAGGTTCAAGCTGCATGAGGAAATCACACTTAACTGGCCTAGTGTCAGCACACTAGAAAAAGCAGCATTCTCTCAATTGTCCACACTCAGAAAGAACGATTGGGAGACGCTAAAATCTCTCACGTTTAGCCCATCCCTGAAGCTCAGAAGCCCTCCAGAATCCACGTGTAGCTCTGCCTATAATAGATGCTCACTCCACTTTAAAATTATATTAACTGCAACAAATTTAAAAAGATAAAGGGCACAGAGTTTGGAAAGATGACTCAGGACCTGAGTTCAGTTCCCAGCACTACATGGAGCTTATAACCATTTATAACCGAGTTTCAGGGGATCCAGTGGTCCTATCGGACCTCTGTAGACACCAGGCATGCATGTGTATGGTACACACAGGCAAAACACTTGTACAAGAAAAATTAAAATGATTTTTTTAAAGATGAAGCAAACCCAGCTTCATCCTAAAGCTTTTTTAAATCTATCAAACATACAGGTCTGAAAATAGCTACTCACCTAAGTGTATAACTAGGGATCTAAATACTTTACTTATAAATATTAACCAATTATTTGTTGACCTACATTTTAGCTTTCAGTTAATTCCTCTGCAGTGGTTTGTTCTAGAAACAGGAGTGGATCTCAGCACATGAGTCCTGGAAGATGAGAACAATTTCTCATGAGAAAACACTGCTGGGAAAGAGCATAGACTCACGGGACAGAAGCTGGGGTCAGAGTTACCAGTCATGGCTCACCCACTGTGCCCGAGCATGGTCAAGGCCACTGACCACAGATAATGTTGTTTGGCTCTACAGAAAAATGACGTGAATATTTTTAGCAGTCATTTGTACCTAATGAAATGGAGTGCAGAGAAAATATCAGTAGGATTCCCATGCTGGGAATCCACTAGATTCTGACTTACCCACTCCACGTGACTCTGGAAGGATTCCAGCACCAACATCCTTCCTCCTGACTGGTGACCCATTGGGCCCACTCTTTCAAGATGCTGGAATCTTACCAAGCCATAAAGCATCAGGGACAGGGGAGAGTTGGTCATACAGAAGCAGCAGCATCCAGAAGAGACAGAGCAGTGTGTGGGTGCTATGCTCCCCCATCTCAGCTCCCCTTCTCCCTCTCAAGACATGGTGGGAAGCTCTGCACTTCTTCTGCTAGTCTCGTTAGCTGCCTGGTGTCCATCACACAAGTGGGTCATCCTTTAAGGGACTCGTGTTTTGAGGGTTACCATCGAGCACTGCTGATGACTTTAGCACCCATGAGTCTGATGAGTGGTGGGAAATTATCACATTGAGTTGGGAACAAATGAGTGGCTTCCTGCTTGGGACCTGGGAATTGGAAAAGAGCACCTGTCAGCACTAACAGTTCCAGGTCAGACTAGTACCTGTGGTCACCAAGGCCACACACCCTTGGGGACAGAGCAGTCACTAGATCTGGAGGTAAGTAAAGAATGCACAGGGAGGAGGGTTATAGCTGTGGAGCCCACGCTCAGTGGCTTTTCTGTGTTCTGGAAGTGCCCTTATCATCCTACAGTTAGGCTGACAGGAAACGAAACCTCAAGAGTTGACTGTTTGCTGAGTCCAAGGGCCAGTCAAGTCCACAGCCCTGCCTAGTCTCTTACATGGAACACTAGGCCTTGGTCAGTGATGTTGTTTGGATCTTAAGTATCTCAAACAGGACACATTAGAGGCTCAACACCCAGGAACCACATACCCTGGTGGAAGTATGAGATGGAACAAAATTACCCACCCAAGCCTGGAAAGCAAAAACGAGAGAAGGAACTGGGATCCATAATCCTTCCAAAGTCACATCTCCACCCTCCCCATAATGGTTCCATCCACAGGGAGAGAAGGAGCGTGTCCGTGCCTCACATCTAAGCAGCAGAGAAGTGGCTGCTGTGGTAGCGAAGTCTGGTTGTCTGTGACCTCAGTCCCGCTGCACAGGGCAGGCTCATGAGCTTTTGAAAGGCTCACACTGGAAAGAGGGATTTGATTGCTGGGGAAACACCCGGGGTGTCGCAAGAACAGCTGGAATGGAGAACTCTGGCAGAGAGATAAAACACAAAGAGTCAGCAGGTTTCTTTGCATCCTATACATGATTTACAACAGCTTTAATAAGGTTATTGAGCAGACCTGCAGACCTGCTAGGTGTTTTGCTTTTCGACCAGGCAAACACTTGTATATTGAAGACCCCAATGTGTTAACTTAGATTCCAGTGTCCATGGCAGGGGAGGGGGATGTTCAAGAACCACGGAAGAAGATTTTCTCGGTCCAGTCCTGTCCTGCTCCATCTTGATATGGGCATGCATTACCTCAGTCATTAAACCCCAGACCTTAACTATATAAAGGAAGATCCCACATCTATTAAGGTAGTGTTGCCTTCAGCATAGTCAAATAAAACAGGAAGGGGCTGAAGGAGGTGTCAGAGCCTCTCATCCTTGGTCCCTGAGGTAAGATGCACTCAGGGAAAAGAGCCATGTCCTCCATCCCTCATGAATGGCACCGTGTGGTTCAAGAGCATGATCAAACTGTAAAGGCAGACAGACATGCTTTCCCTAAATTGACCTTGCTTTTGTCAGATTTATAAGGTGACGTATGATTTTTAAATAATTGTGAAGCTTGCCCTATGCAGAATCCTCTTTGCTGAGTTTTAACAATGAACAACAGAGAGGTAGAAACAGACAGAGCCGGCTGTCCTAGTCTCTGCTCTGTTGCTGTAAGAAGACACCTTCCCAGCAAGCATCCTGGGGAGAAAGAGCTCTTGCCTGCAGTACAGCATTGTAGGGACGTCCAGGCAGGAACAGAGGCAGCTAGGCACACCCAATCAAGAGCAGAGAGAAACAAACTCATGCATGCTTCATGCTCAGTTTGCTTCCTTTACCTATATACAGCCCAGGGCCAAAACCCAGGGATGGTGCCACCCACCCTCAGGTTGGTTTTTCCAGAGTCCATTAAAGCAGTCATGCCTCCAGGTCAGCCTGATCTAAACAATCCCTTACTGAGACTCTTTCTGGGTGAATTTAGGTTGTATTGAGTTGACAGTTAAACCACCAGAGAGGGTAAAGTCCTGACTAAAAAAGTATTGTTGACAGTAATTATCATGAGCAATTTATTTCATGTAGTCTGACCACTTAAACACCAGACTGCTCACTGGTGTAAGGGTATATGCATGTGAGCACAATGCTCAGGGAGTCCAGGAGAGGGTGTAGGATCCCCAGGAGCTGGAGTTACAGGTTGCTGAAAACTTCCCAGCATGCATGCTGGGAGCCAAACTTGGGTCCTCTACAAGAGCAGTGTTAGCTCTTCACCCTAGAACCATCTCTTCAGCCCCTCAAAGACTTGTCTTTGAGTCCCCCAACAGCAGCCCAGCCCCAGGCTTTCAAAACTCATCTAATACAATACAATATATACAACAAAACCTCTCTTGGGTGGTCAGAGAAGAGCAGGCAGCTTGCTCTTTATTCCTGTACAGAATGACTGGACGAAGGCGGCCGATCAGCAGCACTGTCTAAACCGTGCTCTATCAGTGATTGTTTACCCCTGTTTTATACCTAAATAAATTCTTGAGAACCCTTAACAGACTCTCGTGATTTCTCATAACAAGTGGTGCCCACGGGATCTGAACCCCATGGCCCACGGTAGCCACGCGGCCTGACTGAGTTCCCCACCACCACCACCACCTGCTCAGCCCACACCCAGACACTCCCTGGGCACACAAGCCCCGCAGCCCGATTGGTTCTGCTGTCGTGCTGAGGAAGGTTACCGCTGCATCGCGCATTTGCGCTGCGTGTCCCCAGTCAACCTGTAGCCAGTCCTCTTTACTCAAGACTATCGTGGAGCCCAACATGGTGGCCCATATCCGTAACCCCAGCACTCAGGAAGCTGAGATGGAAGGAATGCAGCAAATTGGAGGCTAGCCTGTGCTACATACTGAGAGACTCTGTCCTAAATCCAAACAAGAACCAACAGCAAGGAATGACCCTTTGAGAGGATGGTCACAGACCTGCAGGGATGTGTCTTGTTTGCTTGCTGCCTTTTGGATTTTTGAATGAAGCCTGTAGCGCACCACGCCTGTCTGCACTCTATGCTCTACCATACAGTTCGTGAATCGGGCAAGGGGCTAGAGATTGAAACACACAAAGACACACAGACAGAGACACGGATCTTCCTTGAAACAAGAATGCTCCAAGAATGCCCCCTTTAGTGTGTCCAGGGGCAGCTTATATAGGGATCCTTAACTGAT
>LOJH01027201.1:0-11731 GCA_001685095.1 Ellobius talpinus
TAAGGCTGGATTTGTGGCTACATATTGTTAGTGTTAGCTCCTTATGGCTTTTATTTCTTGGTCTGCTCTTTGGACTCTATTGTTACAAATTCACTGCTTTTCTATCGGAGAGACTCTCTCCTCACAGATCTAACACTTTGTAAATTTCTGCCTAGGACTCATTTTTCAGGAAGGCTTTAGAGAAGGCAAAATTTAAATTCCTCAAATACATGTCACGCAGGATATCTTCTACTTTTCTTTGTCTGTAATTATCTCAATTCTCCCTATTTTCCCCACTAGTCTTCCTAAGAGCTAATATCGTCTATGCTAAATTAATGCTGATATATATTGTTCCTAATACAGTAGTTATCATATAATAGCATCCAAACAATTTTAACTAATGAAAAGGCCATCATTGCAATATTATGCAAATATACAATATATGAAATACAAATATTTTTCATGTCTATCAAGCTTAATTATAAAAATTAAATATTAAAATGGTAGCTCCTTTAATATTTGTGTGTAATATATTTAACTAATTCCAATATTATTGAAATTTCACTTAATTCCAGAAAGCCTTATTCAAATGCCAAGAACATTCCTTCCATCAATCTCAACATCACTCTCAGAATTTATATTACAAAAATTAACATCATCTATTTGCATGCAGTTATTTTTGTATCCATCTTAATTTCCTTTTATGGGGTATCTATAAGAGGGTGATTAAGCAATCATCAGAGATATGACTCATGCATTAGCAGTAAATGGAATATTGAATCAGATATATATCAATGTTTCTAAGTTGTATATAGACACTCCAAGCAGTCAATAGGGCATTCAGTGACTAGTAAACTACAATTACTATAAAATAATTAGTTTAATAAAATAACAAAATTATTACTTAAGTTTTCCCAAATAGCTTGATGCATCATTTGTTTCTGTAAGTGTAGATATGTCTTTGGATTCTTCCCTGAATGTCCATCCATCTCCTGTGATGCTCAGTGTACTTCTCATGTTCAAATTGGCCTGGTCAGCACGCTGGGCACTCCTCGTGCTTTCTCTTCTTCAATGTGAAATTATTAGCTGTAAATCAAAGATACAGTTTCACATATTCATAACACCTTGTCTTTATTCTGGGAAGTAGAGAGATCACAGTGGTTAATATGCCTTCTGACAGATTGACGGGATGGCACAAAACTCTAATGGCTTTAAATGCAAAAAAAAACACCCAAAAAAACAGGAATATAGAACTGAAGACATAGACACACAGCAAAAAGCAAACTCTGTTCTCTGTTCTTGGAAAACCAGGATCTTCAGTGGGTAAAGGAATTATTGTGTCTGTCCATCTATGTAATTTCTCTTGATCCATAGCTCTGGATTTGTTTCCTACTCATTGCTTTTTGTCTAGTTCAGGACAGTGCTTTATGTTTCCTTCATAAATCTATTTTCTAAATACTCCAAGTCAATAAATCTACAAAAGCTTTATGTTCAAAAAGTAAACAATTGAGGACAAATATGCTTGAATGAAAAAGTGAAAAGTATAATATTAAGTTGAAAACAAAATGTGTACATACTCATTGACATGTTGACATGTATAAGATATATATTGTACAATATTAGATTTTAATTATGTGCATAGACAGATACACCTAAATTCCTCAATGCAAAATGAGAGATCTACAGGTCCCATTTCAAAGGAGGATTGTGTTTTTATGAACAGATTAGTGTACTGTGCACAGGAATGAGACATATCTCCTTATATTTCATGTACTTCTATATTTTTCCATTTTCCTTTATATATTATTAAAATGTTAAAATTACAGATAAGACAATCCAGAAAAGTATGCACATATATATTCAGATATTAAAAGCACACATGAATACTTCATTACACATGCAATACAGTTGTTTTGTTTGTTTCACACTTAATATTCATTACTTTCTTAGAGGTATAGCCAATCAATCCCCATTAAATTTACGGCCTACTCCATGAAATAGAACCTATATCTAACTCTGCCAACAAACTGAGACTATTTAGTCATCAGCCTAGAGGAAACCCTACTACTATTTATTCTGTTAAATAAATAGAGAAATAAAATGATTTCTAATGATATATTCCTATATCTATAAATCAGTACAACACTTAAAGCTCATCAGAGAATCTTTCCCTTGCAGTAGATGGTAATTAACATATGGAGCCACAACTGGACATGTGCAGAGAGTGAGAGTCTTTGTACCACTCAGCCCTATATAGGATATCTTTATCAAGTCCCAATTCCACAGGGCTCATGGATCTATGCAGAAGGTGAGGCAGAAAGACTGTAAGACACAGACATGGTAGACTTCAGAAAACAGTATCATCCAGCTATTGCTGATACCTATGTAAACTTGCAGAGGCTGTGAAATCATGCACAAAACCGGCATAGGTTCACACAAGAATTTCCCAGCTTAGATAAGAGAAAATGTATACAAAGTCCCCCACAAAACCAACAGGCTATCTGTAATGCCTATGGGAGGAGGAAAATCAGTTTTCTTCAAGGTAGTGGCACTGTATATCAATCACACTCCAGTGCTTGGTCCATGGCCAGGAGTAGGACCCAACCCAAAACAGACCTCATGTTTGTTGCTTGTTGATGTTGTTGCTGTTGTGTGGGGGTGATGGTGGTGGTGGTGGTGATGGTGTGTGTGTGAGTGTGTGTGTTTGTGTTGGTTTGTTTTGATATTTTTGTCTTATTGTTTTTGTTTTGACATCTGTGTGCTTTTTTACTTTATAGTGTTTTTTTTTTTAAGAGAGGGACAGGGAGATAATATAGAGAACATGTGAGAACATGTTAAGTGGATAAGGAGGTATGGGAGGATCTGAGAGGATTTCAGGAGGTAAAAGAATGTGCTCAAATTATATTGTATGCAAAAAATATCTCAGTTAAAAACATGGAAGAACCTAAAATGCAATTTGACTGAAAAAATGACCAAAACAAAACAGTGGGAAAAGAAATTGGGTATATTTAATGAGGTTAGTCTCATTATAGAGAATCTAAAAAGCTTTGGCAGGACATAGGAAGTGTGCTTTAAGGAGACCCCCTAGCAGTGGAAAAATCTAGGTTGTATAGATGAAATCATTTAACAGATTTTCTTTTAAAGAAGTAAATGCCTCTGGGGTACACTATTCCAATAATTGTGCCCTGGAAAATGTTTACGAAGATTCAGCAACCTCAATTGAATGTGTCATTATCCATATGCTTCTAAATTTGCAAGCGTACAACAAAGTTACGGAGTCATGGAGATGTCTCTTAAGATTTTAGACAAAACCCAGAAAAGTTTCCTTCTGCATCAGATGGTAACAGATACAGAGATCCAGAATCAGACAATATGAGGAGTGAGACCTTGGAACACTCAGACCTAAATGGGGTATCTCCATCAAATCCCTAACCCAGATGTAATCTTCAAATGATAACCACTAAACAAATGAAATTTTAGTTTAATCAAAGGTAGATTTACTGGAGAACAGACTATTCTTTTGGAAAGGTCACTTGGCCTGCTGTACATGAACAACAAAAAATGAACTCATGGCATCTTTAGAGGTTTGTTGTCTCATAATGTCCTGTCATGGACTTTCCTTTGTTTTTGATTTGTTTCAATTTTTCTTTGTTTCTTTCTTTTTAAATTTTTTCATATATATTTAGTATTTTTATGGGATTCCTGAGGTTGTGAACAAATGGGCATCTGTCTCTAGATTTTTGTGTATTTTGGGGGCTCTTTTCCTTCTGTTTGTTTGTTCTATTCCAATGTGTTAGCTTATTTTTATATTTTTATTTTATTT
Source organism: Ellobius talpinus (assembly GCA_001685095.1). Classification (NCBI taxonomy): domain Eukaryota; kingdom Metazoa; phylum Chordata; class Mammalia; order Rodentia; family Cricetidae; genus Ellobius; species Ellobius talpinus. The sequence goes on from LOJH01027201.1 coordinate 3,803, forward strand.
CTATCCCTCAGAACCCTGTTTGTTGTCTAGTGAGGTACAAAGGGGGGCATATCTGGATGTTAGGGGCAGTGGAGAGGAAATGGGAGAAGAAGAGGGAGGGGAACCATAATCAAGATATAATATGAAAGAAAAAAAATCTATTTTTAATTAAAGAAAAAAATCTCCTTCCAACCTTGCCCAGGTCATTGGCAAATGATTTTCTACCCACTGTAATAAAATAACATAAACTCTTATGTTATAATACTGTGCACTGTAAAGGAGCTGCTGTGAGTGAAAGATATTACCGTATTTTCCCAGGACATGTCCTCCAGTATTAGCTTTTCCAAGTAAAGGAGGCTCAGAACCAGTTAATGAAGCCCAAACAAGTTATTGAGCTTATATCATAGCAACAGAATTTAACACACACATAGCATGAATATGAATCATAACACACACACATACACACACACATACACACACACTGCAAGCATGGGAATTCCCATACTCAAGAACAAGAATAATTCATTAAGTAAGAATACAAGGTCCCCCTAAGACCTGTCTGTCACATGTAAAGACATAGATATTATTTGATATCTGATATTTGGTAACACACAGCATTTAAAAATATTCTTAATTCACTTCACTTTAAACATATTTTGGGGACATTGAACTTCCAATAATAATTCAAACCACATTATTTTGCTGTTTCTCATAGTTAACTACAGACCTGTATTCTGTTAGATTGGCTCTGTATTTGATCCTGCAATAAGAGTAGAGGATAGATATAAGTTCAATGTCTTTTCTATTACTAAAATAATAAAAACATCTTAAGTTTTTGTCTTACCTTTTATTTTTAATTTACATTATTTATTCTCTCTCTCTCCCTCCCTCCCTCTCTCCCTCCCTCCCTCTCTCTCTCCATGTGCATGCTGGCGCACCTCTGTACACATGTGGGTATTGCTTTCCTTTTACTGTGTACATTTCTGGAATTTTGTCAGGCTTGGTGGCAAGCACATTGCTAGCCCAGTATTTCCGTCTTCACACACACATTTTATCCAAGCTTCTAGAGTGTCTATAAGTTCTTTTCATCTCATGTTTTGTTGCACCCAATTCCTCTAAAGCTGTCCTAATTCAAAAGTACTGTCGTTGATGGTGTAGAATTGAACCCATGTGTTTGAGATTTATAAATTTCTCCTTATCTGTTTGACAACAGTTTCATAGATTTTCTAGATCTGATTTCTGTTGGTGGAGGCTGCTAGCGAGCTGCAGGGGGAAGCAATGGTGGGAAGCAATGGTGGGAAGCCAGTAATTGTGGGCTCGTACCCACGTTCGGCACAAGATGTAGGAGGAGAATAAATTAATCCCACACTAACTCAGAATGAAGTGTGATAAGGGGCCCTTTATTTAAGGGGAACTTAGAGATAACAGTCCTATGCATGAATGGGGAACAGGAACTGAACCCAGCATCCAGGTGTGAGAGAAGAGAGAAAGCAGGCACTCAAGTGTGCATATTTGGTACCCAAGGCCACACCCAACCTGATCCAGCCTTTCAAAGATCATTGGCTAAAGGAGGTTCCCCAGCATATTACTTCATAATTATTTACCATATCCTCTGTAATCATAAACTAGAAAAATCATAGTAATGAATCACAGTTCCTGGTTAGCATACTGAGGTGTCTTCTATACATTAGAGTGTAGTTGACACTGTGGTTAGCAGAAATTGTCTGGTCATCCTCATTTATCTCCCCTAGGACTTATTTGGTGGTTCATAGTTTGTGTTGCTTATATTATATGCTGTCATTGTCATTATAAATGTGAATGTGTAAGAGATACATTAGATGAGCAAGCAGAGAATAAATATTGTATTCAATAATGATATTGTCACATTAGCAGAGATAGATAGTACAGGAGACTCTTTTATCAGAAATTGCAAGTTTAACCCATATATGTTAAAATTTTTAAAATATCTATCTCCTAGCTATATGTTGATTTTTATTTTGTTTATAGAAATTGTATTATAATAAAGTTATTTTATAATATTAATTTATCATATTCCTTTCACATAGTGCTGATGAATCCATAACACATTAAAATTACTGCAAAAACATTTAGATTATATTAACAGTTCAGGAAAAAAATCAAACTAAATGGGGCTAGAATTTTCAAATGTTCTTTTGTGCCTGTTGTTAGAACAGCTCAACTAAACAAAAGTGAAGTTTTACTGCATGCACATCTGTTATGGGAGGCTGCTTGTTCATTCCTGGCTGGCAAGACCCTAAATAACCACACAGAAACTATATTAATTAAATCAATGCATGGCCTATTAGGTCTAGCTTCTTATTAGCTAGCTCTTCCATCTGGAATTAACCAGTTTTTACTTTTTTTTAACCATGTGACCTACCAGCAAGGCTCCAGCTAGCAGCTTGTGTCTTTCCCCTCTGGTGTATCCATGGTGTCTCTGTCTCCACCTTCTTTATCCCAGCATTCAGTTTAGTTTTCCCTACCTACCTTTATTCTGTCCTGTGCAGGCCCAAGACAGCTGCATTATTAACCAATAGTATACACAGCATACAGAGGGGAATCCTATATCACATGTCTCTTAAATATTGCTATTAATGTTTACAATAAAAATTGAAATTAACATTAATTTACATTTTCAATAATTTAAACTTTTATCAGAAGCTTTAAACCCTTACGGCTAAAATTATAAAAATTTCCTTAGGTTTTGCATTCTATCAGTGGCTAGGTAGGTTCTGCTATTATCCATTTAGACCTAACTTCAGTGAAAGAGGGGGCACTTTTCCTTCCTGTTTTGCTGTATAATAAAAAGAACCAAGATTCTTATAATCAGAAGTTTTCCTGTATATGTGTTATATTTACAAGCACTGTATTTATTTTCTAATTTTAATAGGTATGTGAAAAACACACTTTACATAGGAGTGTAGAGTGCAGGGAAAAATATGTTTAAAGGATTTTGATTTCTAAGATATCAAAGTTCTTTTCAATATAATTTTATATAAAAATAATCATGTAAAAAAATGAAAATCCACATTACATCCTCTCAACTTTCATTCGATGATATTCTGAAAGCCTGAAATACATCGTTATAATATGTTGAATTTCCTGAGAGTGATACCTTCCTCGTGTGGGTAGTTAGATATGCTTTGCCACACTGACAGAAGAGTGCAATTAAAGAAGGGAAGCTAAAATAATTATCACTCATTAAAATAACTCTTTATGAGAAAGAAATATTTTTAATTTGTAGATGGGCTTTAATTCAAATAACTATATTGCATATTTATTTTGAAAGCATGAGTGTAACACTGAATTAAATAATTTTGTGCACAAATACTTGAGCTCCATATAATTGTCTTTGAAGGAATATATTTTCCCTATGAAGAATTATGGGAGCAAGAAGACTAAGAATTGTATCATTAATTATAATTAAATTGATATTATTTCTCTTTCTATCTGTGCTAACCTTAAGGAAATATCAAGTACTCTTTCCACATTCTTCATAAGTAAATTTAAATGTCCGCTGCATATTTAAACCCTAGATAGTGTTTTTAAAAAAATAAATGTCAGGTTTTATTTTTATGTGCTTCCTAATAAGCTAGGAAATATAATTTGAGAGTAGAGGAAAATAAAAATTCTTGCCACATTTCTACTCTCACATTCTTCTAGAGGCTTTAGTATTAAAATGTGCATAAGTATCTACTGAGATAAATGTATCTTATTTTCCTAAGGTGACAGAAGAGAGAAGGCATAGCATATGCTTTACAAGAGGAGGTTGGGCTTAGTGCAGACAGAATGCACAGAAGTGGCAATCCCAAGAACATATCACCCTTGACAACATGCCAAGAACTTTACACCCATTTTAAAACAAAAATACTTAAAGAAATATGTGCCAAAAGCAAAAGAAACCATTTATAAGAGTGTATAAATGTTTAATAGTTTAAATAGAGGTTAAATAACTACATAAGTGAACAGAAAAAAATACTGTAAAACAGAAACTTACCATCTTCAAAAATGCCCCTTCACATTTTACTGTACTTTTATTTTTAGGAATGCAGTCTTATTTTACATCAATAAAATTAGTTCTACATAATAACAAAAGCAAAGCATTATGAACCATTTTGAAAAGTATTAAGTTGAACTATTTATAAACTTTAATCAAATTAAACATTCTGTAATTTGAAAAATCATATATAATCATACACTCATACAAGCTCTACATACTTCTACTTACAAGGGTGGAATAGTATTAAAATATTCAAAAATATAATTTGCATTTCAACATATCAATATCCATTTTAAAATTGATGTCAAATGAGAAAATACTAAAAATGCTTTTTAATAATCACATATTTAAAGATAGTCAAGCATATCAAACATGATTTGAGCCTATTAAGTTCAATTATAAAAGGAAATAGTATTAAGCCAGAGAGCTGAAAGAAATGAATAAAATAATTCTTATTTCCAAATGTAATATTTGAACCCAGAAAATTGATGCATATATTTGAAATTAGAAGAACGTTTAGAGCTTAAAAGGAAGTACAATTAAAATACAAAGTCAGAATTGCAAATAGTTACATTCTGTAATATCCTATGTTTTATGTTAATAGAACAGATTATGTTTACAAAATTGTTATAGATAGCATCTAATACCAGATATGTCTGTAGTTTTAAATATGCAGTGAGTGCAATAAGTATAATATAAAATTTTTCAATATTGTTTTCTAGAGCTAGAAAATCTAGTTTTTACTTTGTAAAGCAGAATTACAGGCCAAAAATCGATTGTGTACTTTAGGAAGAATTCTAGATCAGCAGGCTTTGTTGTACTGATGTGCCATTGACATGCAGACAGTTACTATGTCTGTTAATATCATATCAAGTAATAAAGTCACCTGGATATGCAATAAACTGGCCTACATATGTGTGACGCTTTCATGTATGGCAGAGATTTCAGATCGGAGGATTCTGGCTTTAAGTTCTATGATCCTTTACATTATTGTCATTATCAAACAAGAAACAATTTTTATTGTGATTTTCATGTTTAGATGACATAATTTGTTCTTATGTTTTATATAAAATATAGGAAAAGAGTTGATGTTTTTAAATGGTACTAATAATGTGTTGCCAGCGTGGAATAAGATGAAATTGAATCTCTAAATCTCATTGTATAACCTACATATATTGCCAGTAAAGTCATTAATGTAGACATTTCATAAAGTAGATAGTGATTAACACAGACATCCACAACTGGCCAAGGAGTGGAAAATATATGCTGCAGAATAGCCTTCCCTAAATGGAGCATATTTACCTCACCCTCCTTACCCAGGTTCAGGGATTATTGTGGAAGAAGTGTCAGAAAGCCTAAAAGAAGGAGAAGCAGATGACTACAAGGAAAGAATGACATCTGGACACAGCAGCGCACCTGCACATATGACCTCATAGCAGTTGTGACAACACACACAAGATAGGCACAAGTCTGAGCCAGAACAAACCCCAACATGGAGAGGACAGCTGGGCATGAAATCTCCCCCTTAGCTGTAGAGGGGTTGATAGTTGTTAGCTGCTGGGAGGGGGATAATCAGTTTTCCCTTAATATTTACCCTCTGGTCATTAACCATATTCTGGCAGAAGGCTACACATTGAGAGTATTTAGTGAACACAAACTGGTCTTAGTGAGCCTCTAAAAAATGGATGCAATGTTTAAAAATATTTGGGTAGGTTCAGAAGAGGATGTTCATCTGGGAGGATTTGGAGAATGGAGAATGAAAGTGATAAGAACACACTGTACAAAATTCTCAAAGAATTAATGAAAATTAAAACAAAACATTTTAATACTTTTCATAATATGCATATACTTTATAGCTTTAGACATGTCTGTATTTCATAATTAATATTTTATCATTAAAGACTTTGTAAGTGTAGTATATGTGTGGAACTTACAGCATCAACACAGGATTTATATCAAGATTTGAGGTATGAAGTAGGATCAGTTGCTGGTTGTATGAGGTTGGAAACCCAGCTACTAAGGAGACCAGATGGAAGTCTCAGAAAGTTTAAGAACTTCCTGGGCTACAGAGTGAGTTAAAGGCATAATTATTATGTGTAATATCCAATATCAGTTATGCCAGTGTTCTTTCTAAATATGCAGTGGTTCTAATAACATTACTCTAAAATTTTCAATATTGTTTTCTGGAACAAAAAATTCTCGTTCCATATTTTGTGAGACCTGGACAACTTAGCAAGAACTTATACCAAAATCAAATGTCAAAATAAACTGCTGGGATTTTTGTTCAGAGGTAGCGTAAGTCCAGCATGCACAGAGCCCTAGGCTCACTCAGAGAAGTGCCACAAAAGAAAGTAATGTAAGTGAAGATGCCCTCCCACCAACCACAGAAGCGTGACACATTTTTACTATGAAATAGAAACAAAGTGAGAATGATCAGAATCCTTGCATCCCCTTGTCTTTTCCAGGCTTATTCATACAGCCATGTATGGCTGCAGAATTCTCCAGGAAAGGATGATGTCTCACACTGTCATGTACACTAGGAATCAAACTTGTCAATACAGCTCCCATGACTGGAGAGATGACACAGGGTTCAACAGCACACCATTGGTGCTAGATAGTACCTGGGATCAGCTCCCATCTCCCAAAGGCAGCATATGGCCGTGTGTGACTCCAGCTTCAGGGGTTCTAAAACTCTCTTTTGACTTCCACGGGTACTGCATTTATGTACAAGTACCTCCTCTATACAGACACACACTTAGAGAAATAATTAAAAATAAAACCTTATAAAATTATACCTTCTTTCTTTCCAGTACAGAAAATTTAGAAACAACAAGCATAAAAACTTGTTTTATATAATTTATACATTTATTTTTAAAATTTTTAAGGTTTATGTAAATATAACTTTTTTTTAAAAAAAAAGTAGTATAATCCTCTTAAAGGATATTTGCTTCAAAGATAAAGGTAAGGCAGTTGCTAGACTGGAAAATGCAATGATGGCAGTTCCTTGAAGACCAGTAGAAGAGACACTATGTTTACATATGAATGGGAGTATTGTGATGCAAAAAACTGATACTGTAGAGTCATCCATGATTCTGAAGTACTGTTTTTTTTTTTAATTTTTAGTACTGTTTCTGACATTTTTTCCACAATATGTTCAGATCGTATAGGCCTCCTCTCCCTTGTTTACAGATCCACGACCTCCGAACATTTTCACTTTTTAAAATTACTTAACATTTCTTTAAGAATTTTGAATGTGTGTTTTTGAATGATATTCACTCCTTTGTCAATTCTTCTTAGACTTATTCCTCTTCCCTACACACTCAACAGTATGCTATTATTTTTGAAATCCATCATGGTCAATTTATATTGCCCAAATATTTTTGGATTTATGAACTTCCAATTCATTGTGGTCCGTTTACCATCCCCACCAGGCACACTTGCTTGCTTCTCTAGGAAAACACTAAATTTGTACTGAAAAACCCACCCATATCCAGAATCAGGACTACCCTTCTCAATGAAGGAGAACTAAATCTATGTTAGGCGCTCACTTATCCTCAGTACTAATCTTAGGAACACATTTCCTATATATTGCATTAATATACGCCTTCCAGGAGCCCATTGTTTTTGTAGGATTTTCTATGAAAAAAATAGAGAACTGGTAAATTTCTAGAATAAGAAGTAGGAAGAAATGTCCAAGGAAGCAGATAGAAGGCATTTTTGATCAGTTCAGTGAAGGATTATTATACTTTTGAGTTTTGGAAGATGTGGTTCCTCACATTTGGGGAAAACAGAGTAAACTTGGATACTTATAGGGCAAAATATAGGAGACAGGCATTGCATCACCTTTCTGGTACATCAACTGAAAACAGGAAGAACCAAGCATGCACACACACACACACACACACACACACACACACACACACACACAC
>LOJH01027203.1:9671-27071 GCA_001685095.1 Ellobius talpinus
CAGAGGATCCATGGCTTCTCTCTGACTCTGCTTTCTTCCTCCCAGAATTCAGTTTTGTCTCCTGCCTACATAAATTCTGCCCTATCACCAGGCCCAAAGCAGTTCCTTTATTAACCAATGAAAACGACACAAAGACAGAAGGACCTCCTATACCAATTAAATGAAAATATATTTGAAGAACTCATTAACAGATGAGATCAAGAATTAGGAAGACTGAACTTGGAAGAGAAGCCCCTTGAAATACTCCAGTCATGCCAAGAATAATAACTGCCTGTGGGATGCCATTAATGAAAAAACATTCAGTAATTTTTGAATACTAGAAGACAAAGAAAATAAAGCCTACTGAATAGAAAATTTGTTGAATAAAATAGAAAATAACTTTCCTTGTCTTAGATAAGATAGATAGAAAGATAGAGATAGATAGATAGATAGATAAAAAGAATACCTATAGAATGCTAAATTGGCATGATGAGGATAAATCTTTATGATAGCACAATATATCTAAAACAGACAAATTGTAATGTGCAGCAGAAAAGTACAAAGTCACATTGAAGTTTCTCTTCCTTGTGCTAACAGCATATTTACCAGAAGAAACCATAAAGGCCAAGACATAAAAATTACATATTAGAGGCCCAGACAATAAAATAGCTGTCACTCATGATTATTGTATCTGGCACGGTTACCTTTCATAAAGGAATAAATAAATGCTATAATCGTCAGGGGTCTCTAACAGAGCAGAGATTATATTAATTACATATGAAGGGAATTGTTAGACTGGCTTACATTATATGGGCCAGGTAGTCCAGTAATTGCTGTCTAGTGAGAAAAAGACCAAGACCCCTGGAATTGTTAAGTCTACAAGGTTGGATGTCTCGGTAGTTTCAATCTAGTACTGGAATCCTAGAAGATTCATGGAAAGCTGCTGGTGTTCAGTCTACAGTGGAATCCTGAAGAAGTTGGATTTAATACTGGTTGTACCAACAAGAAATACAAACTTGCCCGAGAGAGTGAAAAGTAGGCAAAAAGTAGTTTCCTTCTTCCATCTACTTTAATGTAGGAAGCCACCAGGAAGTGTGGCACAGATTTAGGGCAGATCTTCCTACTTTAAACAATCTGATTAAGAAAATTACAGGAGGTCACTGGCCCAAGCTTGCTCCTGTGGAGGTCGCTGCCTCAGACCTACTCTGGCAGAGGTCACTGGCTCAGGCCTGTTCCCACAGATGTCCCTTTCTTGGGACTGCACCTGTGGAGGTCCCTGCATTGGGCCCGGTCCTGCAGAGGTCTCTGGTTCAGGCCTCCTTCCTTAGAGGTCACCCCCACCTTGTACTTGCTCCAGTGAAGGTCGCTGCCTTGCTGCCTTGGGCCTGCTCTGGTGGAGATCACTGTTCCCTCATGAAAGTATGTGATAACATGAATTTCACTAGATTAGACAATGCACAGAAGAGCTTTAAGAAGGAAACAACTGTGGTAAGAGTTTTCTGGAAGTGCTGTCACCGTCATACTGCACACCTCTAGGACTACTAAATGCTTCTTTGCTGCCTCTTACTTCCTTTGTCCAGGTTACATGATAAGCTCTAGTAAAGCTCCAACTGCAGGTCTTGTTGGTGCTGCCGCCCTCCTAGAACACCTGAAGCCACTGGTCAGCCAGATGATTGGAATTTCCTTAGTTATGAAGGTTTTGGATTTGTTTCAAGGCTCAGAAGCAATAAAAGGTGCAGCTGTTGGTATTAATTGGTACAACCAACTCTTTTGTGGCAGTTATGGAGGGCAAGCAATCAAAGGATTTGTTGAATTCTGAAAATGCCTGGCCATCCTTTTTGTTGCTACCTTTACAAAACATGGAGAAGGAGAGTCTGCCAGCAACACAAACAATACATTCAAGGACTGCATTGGCCTTTGCTATATGACCATAAAATATGGAAAAATGCTAAGAATGTTCCTCTTTAAACTGCTCTTGCTTACAGAGATGATGTCTGTTGAGGCTCATTGAAAACTTTATTCTCTAAGTCAGGCTGGAACATTTGTGTTCATGAAGGTAAAAGAGACAACAGTAAATTAAATCACACAGCAAAAAAATATCAGGTGATCAAAACAGCCCCTACTTATTTCAGTGACTCATGAAGATACGCTGGATAGCTGAACTAAATATATTTCATTGTGATCAACCCACAGATGATCCTCTGGCCTCTGGTCTAGACAAATCTGAAAATTAATTTGTTGCTATTTATGAGTTAGGTGGTGGAATTTTGGTTATTTCTATCCTGTGATTTCAGAAAGGAATGTTTCAGGTGAAATCCATCAAGGGGGCAAAGGAGACAAATATTTTGACTTAGCTTTGTTATGGAATGCTGTAAAGGAGTTTAAGAAATACATACATTGATTTGACCAAGACAACATGTATCTTCAGAGGGCGACGAAAGCTGATGAGAAGGCTGTGATTTCTTCTATACAGAATAAACATCAACTTTTTGTATCTTAAAATGGATGTTATAGACCCAAAGATTTAAATAAAAAATGACTCAAGCTCAATTTAAAGATATTGTCACAGATCTAACAAAGAGGACTGTTGTCCTATACCAGAAAGCTATGCAAGATGCAGAATTCAACTAGAGTGACATGGGAGAAGTGATCCTGTTTGTAACATGACAAGGATGCCCAGGCTCTAGCTTCTTTTTAACAAAACCCCACTGATACTATCAGTCCTGATTTGCAGTGGAAAATGCCATTCAGGGAGGTATGTTGACTGGTAATGTTCTGTTTCTGCATGTCACCCCCTATCTTTGGTGTTAGAATTCTGGGAGGTATCTTTACCAAACTTATTAAGAACAACACTATAACAAGTAAAAAGAGCCAGACGCTTTCAGTGGTTGCTGAGGAACAGAATAAAGTGTGGTAGCACCGGTGAGAGAGATGGCTAGAGACAACAGATTTCCTGGACAGTTTACTCTGATTAGAATTCCCTAACCTCTCCTTAAGTTCTTCATATCAAAGTTACCCTTAATACTAATGCCAGTGGAATTGTATGTTTCTGCCAAAGATAAAGCTTGACATATGAGTGAACAATTGTAACCTAATCGTCTGGAGATGAAGTTGAAAAGATGGCTGGCATACAAAGAGTATGCTAAGGAAGAATAGAACAAGAAGGAACCAGTTGAAACAGATAATATGGCTGAAAGAACTATTCATAACAGGAACCAAGATGGAAGAATTCAAGTATCAGCAGCATGCTGACAAGTGTAACAAGCTGAAAGAAGAAATTTCCTGGCTTGAAAACAGTGAAACAGGACTAAACATTAGGCAAGCATTTTCTCCTTTTCAACAGATGTAATTCAGTTCTTCAAAATGGCATATAAAAAAGATGATATCTAAAAGGGAGGACTCTAGGAGTTCTAGCACCAAACAGCAAAATGAAGATCAAAAGAAGGGTAAACACTAATAGCAACAATGCAATTTGGAGCCAAGAGGACAACATGCTATGGAGGTTAAAAGTGAAGGGACTTCCTAAGCAGAAAGGGGCAAATTCCAATCTGTGCACTGTGCTTTTGAAGTATTCTGTAGATTTAGTTCCCTTAACATGTAAGTTTAGTGAGAATAGTTAACTGATTTAATGTGTGATAAATCTAGTCCTTTATGTTCCTGAGGAATATTTGTCTAGCTGCCCTCTTGGTCTATGTCTGTCACTCATGTACTTCTTTACTTTTCTTTTTCATCTAGATTGTTTTCTAAATAAAATATGGATGAATATTAAAAGTATACAATAAACATAATAGACAGACTTAACACTCAATCCACAAAGATTATAGAGGATAGAAACAACAAAGAATATTCAAAACAACTAGAAGAAAATCAGCAAGACATCAAGAATGAGTACTTATCTATCAACAATAAACTTCAATGTGAATAGACTACATTCTCCAATTAAAAGATACAGGCTTGCTAGATGTATTAAAACATAAGAACAAATAAAATACCACCCCTCAAAATTTTTTTCTACACAACTTGCACCAACTGAAAGTAGAATAATAGAAACTGGCTTTACATATTGAAAGGCTCCAAATGGGAAAGATGTAATTGTATAGGGAAAATTAGGGGTTAAAAAAGAAGGCCTACTTCAAGAAAAAGGATATGAAAAGCCATGGGGAAGGATGTAAAGCATATAAAGATAGTACAACTCATGTGAAAAGAGACCAGAAGTGAGGAATGCTGAGGGTTGATGAAAGTGGCCATGTGTTGGGGGAACAGGGATGTGGAGAGAGTAGTGAATGGGTTAACCAAAACTAAGGCTACATAAAAAGCCTAATGGAACTCCACTAATTAATAAGATAATTTCAAAATATAGCTTAGACAACAGCCTGGGCCTAGTGAGGTTATGGATCCTAGTGGAGAACCTACTACTGCCAGTTTCCTAGTGAGAATAAATTATAACTGCATTCCAAATACTTACCTGTAAACCTACATATAAGTGCAGCTCTCAAACCTCATCAAGAAAGCTTCTTTTTCAAGAAGATTGAGACCATGACACAAAGCCATAACTGGTCAAAATATAGAAAACAATTAACTGTGAATTTCCTCCCCCAATTTATGCATCTACAACACAATTGCTATAGCTAAACCTCAGTGAACATCACAGAAGAGAGGCAGGGAAAAAATGCAAGAGCCAGAGAAACAAAATATACTACATGATTGTGTTTTTGAGATGTGACCAAGAAGCTACACCCATGAAATCTTAGGAATTTGACTGCCTAAACAAGACTTAAGCAATGGCAGCACTAGCTGACATGTTATTGTCATATGGGAAATATAACAGGGTCCAGGCTTTAGATAAAGAGGTAAGTCAAAGATTAGTCTCCCTGTGGTGTGCCCTAGACATATACATGAGTAACTCTAAAATTATCAGCAGGGTGTATTTATATATTTATATGTATATAGCAATAATACTTTTTTATAAAGGTCATGAATTTTGACATGGAAAGGATGGTGGTGGGCATGGAAGGATTAGAATTAGGAAGATGATGATGATGAAGAAGAAGGAGGAGGAGGAGGAGGAGGAGGAGGAGGANAGGAGGAGGAAGAAGAAGAAGAAGAAGAAGAAGAAGAAGAAGAAGAAGAAGAGGGAATGATGTAAATACAGCACACATTTATAAAATTTTAAAAATTAATTTTAAAAGAAGCTCAAACAGAATTAGTCTGCATGGGTATAAAGTGACATTCCAAGAAGAAATTATTAAATAAAAATCACAGTACAAGGCATGGAATGTCCCTCTACCAATGACTGATCAGGTAGGCCCCAAACATCTCCAAAACAGTTACAAGATAATGTCATTATCCTTGGTTGCCCACCATAACTACATAGAAGACACTCCTGCTAAAAACAACACACACATGCCATAGAGAAATTGTGTTAAACAGAATGAGAAACCTCTTTTCTACTAGCTTTCATGGTGTCAGAAGGTGCTATGTATTCTTGGGATACAATATCTATCCTTGATTTTATGCAGCACTTGGCCTTGCTTTCTACAATACTGACTTTTAGGCTAGATATGCCTACTGGTACAATTTTGACACTACTGTTATAGGTCAAAACTAAGTTCTTTCTGGTTGAATTTGAGGCCTGTTCCACAGGAGGAAACTTCATGCTTGGTGCTATAATCCTGGTCAAAAGTCCATGGCTGCATTGGTCATAGGCACTAGGGAATAATCTTCTACTATATTTTGTTAAGTGGTTCAGTATCAAATTGTCTTCATAGTCAGTATGTATTCTTTGTAAGGACTTAGGCAATGGTAAGTTTTCCGTGCTTGAGGGAATGACCCCATACACGTGCATACGAGCAACAGTAACTGGATTTAGTGGACTAGGAGAGTGATGTGTGAGGAGGATATGAGGCATGTTAGAGTGGCAGTAAGTACGACATTTCATTGTATGTTTGTTAAATTTTCAAAAATAAAGAATAAAGAAAATGTACAGTTTTGCTTATGTCTGACAAAATATACTTTGAAACCAATACCAGAAGCAACAAGATATTCTTAATTGAGGGATTGATAAAACAATAAAATATGAAAATTATGAGTTTATATGCACCTAATATTAGAGTGCCTATCTTTATAAAACAACATTATGAGACCTAAAGGAAGAGATATGTTTCAATGCAGTAATAGTGAGGAATTTCAAAATTCCACCTCCATCAATGTATAGATCACCTATACCAAATTCCATTAAGGAAACATCATATTTAAAGTATAGTTTAGATCAAATAGACCCTTATGAACAAAAGCTATGGAAAAAGTCTTATCAATGAGTAGAACATTTTGACATCTTAAATCACATCCTGCCTATTTTATTACAATGCAGTAAAACAGAAATTCAAAAAAACTTAGAAATGAGACAAATGCTTAGAAATCAAATGCCAATTTTTAACTTAAAATTGATATTGACTATAGAAACTTATCTCATCATGTCACTTCCATTCATGTAACTATCATGCTTTAATTGATTCCACAAACACAAATATTTCTTTCACTCTATCCTACCTCTATTCAAATCCATTTCCTTTTCTAATAGTTCCTCTTCTACTTTCAGGTCAACACACACATGCACACACACAGAGACAGAGACAGAAAGAGAGACAGAGAAAGAGACAGAGAAAGATTAATCCTAAGGCAAACAAATAATAATCATTTTCTACCATCTCATAGGTGAACTCTTTACTTTGCTGATTCTTATTTTGATGTACAGGAAAATTTTATTGTGATACAATCTCATTTTCTACTTCTTGCTTTTATTTCTTGAACTACTGGATTTCAAAACATTAGTACCCATATCTATATCTCGAATGTTTTGCTCCAATTTCTTTAAAATTTTAAGGTATGACATTAACATTTTTGGTCCATTTTAATTTTTGTACATAATGAAAAGAATCTAGCCTCAATCTTCTACATGTTGGCATACCTACTCCACTTTTCCATCTCCAGCTTCTCTTAGATAGCCCCATAAGCCCTCCCAAATTTATATCCTAGTCTTTTGTTTTTATTTATAACTCACTGATTCTAATTATATATGTCCCCATTGCTCATGACTGTAGGGCCATCTACTGGATCATAGACAACATACAAGAGGTCACAGCACTGGGGAAAAAAAGAACATTCCATCTTCCAACAGTCAGCAACTGCCAATATCTCTCAGGTAGGGGTGAGGCTTGGTGAACCTCTCCCTCATCCATGCTGGAATGTTTATTGGCTTGATATTATATAGATCTTATGCAGGTAGCCCCAGCTGCTTGACTTCATAAGTAAACTGGCCCAATCCTGTCATGTCCAGAAAACACTGTTTCTGAAGCAGTCTTCACCAACTTCTAGCTCTTACAGTCTTTGCATCTCTTTTCTGATAGTCCCTGAGCCTTGTGAGTACAGAGGCTAATATAGATGTTTCATTTAAGTCATAATAATAAGTCACTTATTCACTGCAAGTTAACTTGTGAATCTCTGTGTTTAAATACTGTCATCCACTGAAATAAGAAATCTCTTTGATAAGAGGTGAGAGCTAGGCTACTCTGGGGGTATAAAGATAAGTATTTAAAAGGCAGTTTGATGCCATCTTGCAAACATTACGGTGCTGTGAAGAATCAGTCTGGCTTTGTGAAACCTCCACTTATGCTTACTTTTCTCAGGATTATATTGGTTATCCAGGGCATTATTCAAAATATCCTCTAATTTCTTATGAATTTTAGGAGTTTCTAGACTTGTAAATGTCATTAATATTCACCTTATTTATGTAAATAATATTTTTATTATTTATAAGTATAAACAATTATTTATAGATTGCTTACAGTAATGTGAATATGTTAATACCAATTTTGCTCAGACATGACTATGGAATGTTTTTGTCTTTTCTCTGATCTTTTTAGCTTAATTTCTTCATTTTTCCTGAGTTTCACACTAGGACTTTTCCAACTATTTAGTAAGGTTTATTGATAAGTATTTCTTATGTTGTGCATACGCTGAAATGGATTTGGTTCACCAATCTATTTCTTACTGAGTTCATTGCTACTGTTTTTTTCTGTGTATTTTCTACTGCTTTGCTTAATTTATTTTTCAGATTTAAAAGCCTTCTCATGGAGTGTTTATTGCATCTGAAGTGATAAGATGCTATAAGTTATTTTTCTATTTTTCTATTTGTATTTATTTTTTTACTTCTTTATTTTTTCTTGTAACAATATCAAGCATTTTATGGAGAAAGTTATGAGAATAGTCATTCTTGGTTTATTCTTGACTTTAGAAGAAATTATTTCAGTATTTTTCTCTACTGTGGAACAATGGTCTTGTACCCTGTAAAGATTTGTCACTTGTATTGGTTTAATAAGATGCTGATTGGCCAGTAGCCAGGTAGGAAGTATAGGCAGGGAAACCAGAAGAGGAAGAGGAAAGGCTCAGTCTGCAGTTGTCACCCAGATGCACTGATAAAAGGTACCAAGCCACATGGCTAACACAAACAAGAATTATGGACTAATTTAAAATGTAAAAGTTAGTTAATAAGAAGCCTGAGCTAATAAGCCAACCAATTTATAATTAATGTAGGCCTTTATGTGTTTCTTTGGAACTGAATGACTGCAGGACTAGGCTTGACAGAAACTTCTGTCAACATTTCTCTATTTAGTAACATGTGTTCTTATGTAAGGCAAAGAATTATCTATTGAAATTACATTTTCAACATAAAAAGATGTTGCATATAAATTTACAATCTAGAGCCTTTGTTATAATGAAGCACTTATGAAGGCTTTGAAGAAAGCAATTTTAAATGCTGTCAAAAGCTTTTGATCAAATATTTTTGGGGTTATTTAATTTTTCTCCTTTATAATTTATGTGCTTTACAACAGTTATTTGTATGTGTTGAGCCATCCTTATATTTCTGAAATATAAAAAACTAATAAAGTACATTACCTTTAAATACATTGCTGAATTTGATTTATAATTATTTTCTTAAAGATTTTCACATAAATCATCATTCTTTCTTATCTCATGTCCTTATTCAGTTTAGTATTATAATATTTTCTTTATAGAATGATATTTGAAGCAGTCCTTCAATTTCTATTCTGTGGGCTACATTGAGAAGCACTTCAATTTATAACTTGAGAGTTTGAGAAAGTGTAGCTGTTAATCTGTTCATTTCTATGCTTTCTTTGTTGAGAGATATGTGTAGCTAATTAAATTTCATTGCTTGTTATTGAAGTAATGTAAAATATTTTTGACATAGGGTCTCATGGCATAACTCTGGCTGAATTAAAATTCACTATTTATACCAGGCTACACTTGAACTCATATAGATTCTCCTGCTTCTGCCTCTGCCTCTGCCTCCCAAGTGCTTTGATTAAAAGGCATGTACCACCAAGCCCAGCTGTAAAATTTTGTGTGTTAATGGTTTGATTTTGATTGATATATGCCTCATGGCCCTTTCTTCCTCATACCATCATATTTTGGGGGATTAGAATATAAGTTTTTAAAATATTGTGCAATGATTCTCTATATTTCAGTATTTGAGTGGTATCTGTTGCAATGCTTCCTTTCCCCCTATCAGTTATATTTCCTGGGTTTCTTCTCTTTCTTTGGTTATCTTCTTTAAGGATGTGTTGAACTTATTTACCATTTTATAGAACCAATCTTTGATTCATTGACAGTTTTATTCTTCTTTTAGCTTCATTTATTTTAGCCATGATATCTAATATCTCATTTTTAATTTTTAAATTGGATTCAACTCCTTGATTTTTAAAATCTTAATAAAGTCAGTCACCCATAGTTATAAACTTTCTTCTCAGAGTTGTTGTTCCTGTGTTCCAAGGCTTTCTGGTATGCCATGTTTTCATTCTTATTTGGTTATGGCACTTTTCATCTCCCTGCCCTGAATTTTTATTTTATTTAATCTTTATTGTTCATTTCAAGAACACATATAATGTATTTTAATTAACCTCCATTTTATCCCCTTCAATTTCTACTCTATCCTCCCAACACTTTCCTCCAACTTCATGTGCTTTTTTTCTTTAAAGCTAAGAGTCTACTTAGTTTGGTGTGTAAGAAACTTAGGGTGATCCATTTGAGCCTGGGGGGCCTCTCAGGGACTTTATTCTTGAAGGCAAAAAAAACTCTCTTTCCCTTAACAACCACCAATTACAAGTAACTCTCTAATTAAAGGTGAGATTTCACTATGTCTTCCCCCACCACCAGCCATGTTGGTATTTTGGATAGCTTGATCTTATGCAAGGCTTCTTGCAGCCACAGCTTCTGTGAGTTCATGTGTGTAACTGTGTTCTCATGTTCAGAAAATAGTGCTTTGTTTTCTTTGCAGATATCCACTGCCTCTAGCTATTATACTCTTTTTGTCCCCCCCACAATGATCTCTGAACCTTGGGAAAAATAATTTGATATATATTTCCTACTTTGAGCAGAGCACTTCACAGTCTCTTATTCTTTGTGCATCGAGCTGTTGTTGGTCTCTGTTTTAATCACCATCTAGTGAAAAGAGAAACTTCTTTGATGAAGGTTGAGAAATGCAATAATCTATGAGTATGAACATATGAACTTAAGGAACAGTTTATTATTATGACCATTTAGCAGAATATTAATATTAAGTTCTCCCTAGAGTCTATGACCTAGCCATCCACAGGCTTTTGTTCCAGTTGACAGTAATTGCCATGAGTTCTTTAAATCCAATCAGGAAGTAAATGGTTACTTTCATGATATTTATGTCCCTATTTTACCAGTGGGTTTATCTTACCAAGCCAGTTGTTACTACATTTGAATAATAATTGAGGCATTTCTTCAATTTCAGAGTTCACAGATGAATAAGACTATTGATTTCTTTTCTCTCTCAATAGCTTGGGAAAAAACAGCATTACAGAAGCTAGAGATAAAATGGCCTTGTTGATCAAGATTGTATTCTTCAGGTCCTATGACTCAAATATGTAGTAGTATCTTCAGCAATACACTCTGAGCATCAAGTTATAAGGGCTTGACTTACAGTTGTAGTTAGTTTTTGTCAAGTTGACACAAACCTAGATATACAGGGGAAGAAAGAATCTCAGTTGAAGAATTACCTCTATCATATTGGCATGTGGGCATCTCTGTGGAACATTTTCTTAATCCTGAATTGAGGGAAAGGTGCCAAGCCCACTGTATGCAGTAGAATCTGCAGGCAGCTGGGCCCAGGATCTTATAATTAAGATAACTGAACAAGCTAGGGAAAGCAAGCCTATAAGCAGCAACTCCCACCACCATGGGATCCGCTTTGGATCCAGCCTTGAGTTCCCTCTATGATGGACTGTAAAATATAAGATGAAATAAACTCTTTCCTTTCTACATTGTTTTTAGTCAGTCTTTTATTGTAGCAACAGAAACCAAACTAAAACCGAAGTTGGTACGAGCGACTGGTTGTTCTGAGAAGGATTCTGTAAGTTTAGGCTGGAAAAGCCATTGAGTACTCACAGTTTATTGGGATGTTTTTGTGGGAGCTTTGGAGATAAGAATGTTGAGAAAATGGAAACAAAGATTGCGATGTCTCAGAGAGACACAAAAACTTTATCGGGCTGTTTGTGGAAGTTTTAAGAATTTCTGGAAATGAAACCTAAACAGCACCACCAGCTAGGGATCAAGCATTCAAATGATTGATCCTGTGTGGGATATTTTTCATTAAACCACCCCATTCTACTCTCTGTTATCCGCAGGCCTTGTGGCCATATTGTAATACAACATGATTTAGTCCAACTTCAAAAATCTCTATGGTATTTCAGTTTCCACACTGTTTAAAAGTATAGTAGGGAGGCTGCTTGTTCATTTCCTGGCTGCCCAGATTCCCAAAATAACCACACAGAAACTGTATTCATTAAATCACTACTTGGCCCATTAGTTCTAGCTTCTTATTGGCTAAAACATCTTAATTTAACCCATTTCCATTATTTTGTATTTTACCACGAGGATTGTGTGTCTGTCTCTGAGGGTGGCTCCATGGCTTCCCCTGACTCCACCTCCTTTCTTCCAGCATTCAGTTTAGTTTTCCCTGCCTACCTCTACTCTACCCTATCACAGGCCTAAGACAGTTTCTTTATTAACCAATGGTATTCACAGCATACAGAGGGGACTCCCACATCATAAAAGTCCAAAGTATCTTCAGAAATGCAAAGAAATCTTTTCACTGTAATCTCCTGTAAAATCAAAAACAAATTACATATTTTCAATATATAATGGCACAAAATATACATTACTATTCCAAAAATGAGACATAGTAAGGAAATAATGTACCAAAGAAAGAATGTAACACAGCAGGCTCTCTGTCTAGTATCAAAGGACTTAGATAACTCTGCCACTACAGAGTTTCTACCTGCAACATAGATCTCTCTTGGGCTTGTTCCATTCCTTGTATGGAAGATGTCTCATGACTCTGGCATCACTGCAATCCAGGTCTCACTTGATGCTTTCTCGGGGATTACCACACTCTCAGGGCCTTCATACAATAACTCCCCTGCCAAATGCTGCCAAGCCTCAGAAGTTCTCTGGAACTGTGGCAAAATCCACAACCAATTTACTTTTGTGCCCCTCATTTTACTAAAAGCCAGCACCATGTAAATGACACTGCCATGTACTATTTCCAACTTGGGTTGGATTCTGACTCATTTGAACCACATCAGCCACAGATTTTTTCTTTATTCGTTTCTTTCTAGGAAGAGAAAATGCCTCAGACTCTCATAAGTTGGAAGCTTCGGTTGATGGGATCTTACTTTTCCATTTATCCCAGTAAAAAGAAGGCCTCTCCTGACTGCTACTGTCAACAAGTACAGCCTCTTCCAGCACAGGCTGTGTGTGTTACCTTAGCTTCCTAGGACATTTCCCAGCTCCAAACTACATTCTGAAATTCTTTCTTCTCCACTTGCTCTTTTTCACTATAGAACTGCTTAAGTGATAACAATAACAACCTTACGATAGAGTCAGGGTTTTGCTGTCTTGAAATTCTCCCACCAAATAAATTAGTTCATTGTCTTTTATTTTAGCCTCAAACAAGTTCCTAGGACACCATCAGAAATCAACTAAATTCTTTGTCAAGTATCATATCAATGGCTGCTAGTCCAGTTTTGAATGATTTCCCCCGAACCCTCTTGAGCTAGGCTTCTGTAGCCTACATTGTTCTTAGCACTACTGTCTTCCAAGCTTCTATTAGAACATCACTTTAAGCTCTGCTTACAGCATTCAATCACTTTTCTAGTCCAATATTCCAAAGTCTTCCACATTCAAAAAAAAGCACCCAACCATCAAGAAACTCAAAGGGCCGGAATCTTCCCAGCATCAGCCCACTTTTTGGTACCAACATTTGTGTTAGTTACTTCCTTGCTGCTGTGATAGAACAAGGCAGCTTTCAGGTGAAATGGTTTACTTTGACTGATTGTCCTAGACAGAGTCTATCACATTAGGAAGCTATGAAAAGCTATGGCAGAAAATAAGACTCACATACTAAATTTCAAGCACAAAGTAGCAAATTTTCTGAAAGTGATGATGAGGCTTTTAATTCTGTACTGACTCCATCCAGACTGTACCATCTCAACCTCTCCAAACTGAGGACCAAACATTCAATTATTGGAGCCTACAAGGGTCATTTCTCATTTATGCCACCGCAGTCCCAAAGGAGAGGGCAGCTTATAGGATGGGTAGGAGTGGCCTCCTCTGAGGGATGAGGATGAGAGGTCATAGGAGTCATGTGGTCTAGTAGCACTTGAAGGTGAAATCTAGAAGGAGCTAGGAGTGCTATATACAGTGTGCAGAGTGATGCAGATTGGTTCAGAGAAGTGGGATCTCAAAAGATATGGAATGTCTACAAGTGGAGAAGGAGAAGAGCCTGGATGATAGGCAGGGAACCGAGGGACCGTAGGAACCAGTGTGCTGTGGGTATGGAGAAGTAGACCTATCTTGTGGCACAGTGAAATTTAGTATTGAAATGTGGATGATCCTGTGGTATATGAAAGAGAAGACCTACTTGGTTACATATATGAAAATAAGTCCTAGAGGAAACACGTGGTACTGGCATGAAAAAGAGTTGGCATCCTTAGCTTCATGGGAAAGAGGAGTCCCATAGGAGGGAAGATAGTCTTGCAGGACCTGGATAAGATTATGGGATAGGAAGACACAGTCTTAACTAGAAGCAAAGAAAAGATGAGTCCTGAAGAGCCCAGTGGACTTTTGAGGTGGGAAGGAGTGGGTCTAGTTGATAGTATTGGAGAGAGAAATCCCAGAGGATCCCAGTAGCCTATGGGATAGAAAGGAACAGTTCTGTCAGGTGGCAGGACAAAGAGGGTCATGCTGCCCTAAATTTTAAATGACTAACTGTGTATTCAAATATGCAGTGTTCAATCTCCTTGTATTCTTATCGTTTCTATAGTTTATCTTGATAATGATTTCTAATTTTTCAAGGACTTGGAAAAGTAATCAGGAAACAAAAATTAATAGTTGGAGACAAATAACAAAATCAAAGCATGAATAAATAAAATAGTTTAAAAATAATACAGAACATCAATGAAGCCTGGAGTTCTTTTTAAGTAAAAAAAAGTCATTGACAATCTAGACTAACCAAAGTAAGAGAAGATCAAAATCAGTAAAATTATACATGAAAAAGGTATTACAACTGATACTACAAGAATTAAAAAACCTCATTGAATTATGAAGGCAAAAACCATACAGGGACCAACAAGTTGAGAATTAATACATAGTAAAAAAGCTCCCAACCAAGAAATGGCTAAGTCTGGTTTCAGTACTTCATGTTACCAAGCATTTAAAGAGCACATGTAATTTTGTTGCAAACTATTCTTAGAACTAAATAAAAGCAAACTAAACTGTTCTTCTGAAGCCAGCAATACGCAGAGTTATGAACCTTAAAAATTTATGTTTCTTTAATTGAAGTATATCTTCAATATTTTATATAAGTTTATGTGCCAATTTAACCTTGTCTGAAATTAATATTCCTTAAATAACTGTAATTATGGTTGATGTTATCCATTGCTTTATTTTCAGTCTTCTGAGTCACTTATTTAGAGAGTCATAATTTGAATTTAAAATTTATATATATATATATATATATACATACCATATTTCATATATGGATATAATGCATTTTGATCAAATACACTTTACTTTCTCCCTCTAATTTCTCCCTAGGATTCTTATTAAATGTGTTTCACTATAAATTAATGATAAAGATACATTGGCCATAGTTCGAACCCTATAAAATTTTATGTGTATTCAAGCACCACATAATACTTGATAACTATATTTATGTTTTATCTATTAAAATAAACTAAAAAATACTTCATATCTGCAGAGAGGTTTTTCTTGACATCTATTTATACTCTCAATTGACTCAATTTTGGTTTTATTTTTATTTATTTTGTTATTAGTCTCCATTCTACCTACATGTCACATTTCTCCACATTCATGTCTCCTCCTCTTTCCTCAGTCATGTGACAAAATAAACCCTTCCTTTCTTGATTTGCTGTTTTCCCCTTTCATGGTCATTGGTCTAGTTTCATAGCCATACCCTTATTGACATGCTTATCATCTGAAATTACATTAAATATTTGTGTGCTTATTTTCATTTCATCTACTAAAGTTTCAGCCACATGAAGGAAGATAATTTATATGTTCTGTTTTATCTTAAATGCCTCAAACACTTTGCCAATTTTTTTCTTGGTTTGCATATTTTTCCATTTTCCTAGTTATATAATAAAGCAAATATATAAAAAATATATAACCACTATTATATTAATTATATATTATGTATAATATATAATATTTTATAATATAATTTATATTCTATATTACATTATAATACATTATATCAATTTATTTACTATATTTGTTTTTATCTAACAGCAACATATTAATTAAAAATAATATCATATATAAAAATTTATCCCATTATCATTTTATACATGGATATATTTCATTCATATTTGCCATCCCTCCATTACATTTTCTCTCTCCCACTCTTGCTGATCCTCCTGGATCTTTTCAACTAGCCTCCTACTTTTATGCTGGTTTTTGTTATTGGGCTTTTTGTCTTTGTTTACCAAACGAGTTCAGAATTGCTTACAGAAGTATGGGTGGGGGGTTATTTATAAAATCACAACTTAAAAATTGGTGAACTGCTAAAGAATATTACCCTTCCCCTCCCAACTGCCGTTAACTGCCAATAATTCATCAGCTACTGGTGAGAATTTCAAAAACCCTTCCTTTTCCATTATAGAATGTTGATGGTCCTAATCTTATGCATGAATTGTACAGATATTCAAAGCTCCTGTGAATCTATGAGTGCAAGGGTCATGTCTTTCCTGTAAGACAGAATTCCACACTTCACCTTTTATTCTTTGCCTCTTCCACAGTGTTTGCTGTCCTTTGAAAGAGTTGATAATACATTCATGGCTAAGTATTTAGAAGTCACTTATTCTCAGCCCTCTGGCCAGTTTTGAGTCTCTGTAGTAAGCACTTCACACTGGATAAAAAAAGTTTCTCTGACCAAAGCTGACAGTGCTAATCATAAATATTTATAAGATGATTTGCTGTGCACAACATGTTCATGAGTTTATACTGTGTACATCTATTAATATAAAATGTAGCTTTGTCTTAATTTGACCATGTTCATTTTTATTTTATTTTTCAGTGTATAATATTTTTCTAACATTTCTCCCTTTCCTTTCCTCCTTCCGAACCCTCCTATATACACTTTCCTGCTATCCTCCAAATTCATGGACTCCCTTTTTGCACCAATTATTATTATATGCATATATGTTTATGTATATGCTCAAATACTCCCAAATATATCCCTTTGAATCAGTATTATGTTACTTGTATTTACGTTTCCAGTGGTGATTATTTGGCATGGATAACCAGTTGGTGTGTTCTTCCCTAGGGAGGACCACCTCTCCTGCTCCCAGCTCTACTCGGTTATCTACAGTTCTTTGTGTTGGGCTGAGGCCTTCTGGGCTTTTCTCCATGAAGTTTCACTGGTGTCATCTTTGTTCAGCTTACATTTGGGCAGTCAGGTTGTTTTGTATTAATACTGTCATTTTTTAATTTTGTAGTTTTCCAGCATATTTTGACTTGCTTTAAGTGTGTTCTCTCTTATAATTTGAAGGATATCACTTTTATTAACTTCACTGTTTTTCCTATTTCGTCACCTAGCTCCATGTCTATAATACCACCTACACACAAATAATTAAGTAATTTTTATCTCTAGCCCCAGACATTCCCCAGAACCCCTGAATGTGTATGGTACTTATGTTTCTGTATTCCTTGTACTCAGCTTATGGTTCTTCTTCAAAATGCATTTGTCGTCTTCTTCTTCTTCTTCTTCTTCTTCTTCTTCTTCTTCTTCTTCTT
>LOJH01027204.1:778-15010 GCA_001685095.1 Ellobius talpinus
GCTGCCTGCCACCACATGGCCCGCTACCACCATTCGGGCCACTGCTCGCGGCTGTTCTGTGGGGGATGCCTGCTGCCACATGGCCTGCCACCACCGCCGGCCACTACTCTGGCATTACTGCCTGCCTACTGCCGCTAGGGATCTTTAAACATTTTTAAAATTGGTGCCAGGTGACTCGGATAGGCTCTCCCACTCCAGTTCCTCTCCAAAGACTGNCTGCTCTGGTATTACTGCCTGCCTACTGCCGCTAGGGATCTTTAAACATTTTTTAAACTAATAATAGAATACTCCTTCCCCTTCTCAGCTCAGCCTCAGGCATAAGGGCACACATCTATGTTCTATAGAATAACGTGTGGCTAAGCTAAGCTATCACCAGGTTAAAACGTGTTTTGACTCTGGATATTTTCGACTTATGCTGGATTTGTTGGGACACAATTTCTTTATAAATCAAAAAGGCATCTGAAGAGGGAATGCTGAAACAGGGTGAGAAAGGCCAGGTACATTTTAAATGTTTACAAAACATGCAAAACAATAGCACTGGACTGACCTCAAGATAATTGTTGCATGGCCCATTCATGACACAAGTTCAAGCTACATGATCCATGCATGTCTTTGTCAATCCTGTTGCTGTACTCCTGCGACTCTCACTCGAAGGTAACGGGAAACATCTTATGAATGGGAAGAACCCATCTACCCACCATTACTACCACCACCCAAGGTCCCAGGGCAGCAGTAAATGAAGAATTTAGAAAGAAAAAAAAAACTCAACTATTAACAATAGAAACAGAAAACAAAACAAAAAGAAAAATTTTTAAACATACTCCCCATCAATATAATGGAAAAACCACCACACCAGAAATCATGCTTCCATCCTGGACCCATCCCGAAAATCATTAATCATAATCAAGTCCTTACTCTATACAAACTTCCCTGAAAAGTGGAATGATCCTATTGTCAGGCCTGCTTCCTGCAGGAGGGACCTGAGAGGGCCACCAATGTCCTGCTCTGTGTAATATCAGAAGGGAGAGAACAAAGGTTGACTCATCACATAAAATCTTACCGCCACCATAAAAAGAACCCTTAAAGGCATTTATAAACGCGTCAATTCTGACCTTTCAGCTGTTGTGTCCAGGAAACGACAAGAGAAGCTTCAGAGAAAGTAGGGAAACAAACAAATCAAAAACGTGAGCTGGCTATATTGCAAAACAAGTTCATGGAGCCCTGGTAAACTCTGTCACCTCCTTTGAGTATCTGACCAGCCCGTCTGTGTTTACTCTTGGAATAGTCTCTATGAATAAGAAGTGTCTAATCATCAGGCCAGGGCCTATTTCCTAAGGTCCAATATCACCTCAAGCCTTTTCTTTAGAAAAAACTTCTAGAAAAGTCCTTAGTTCCAGCTAGCTACCTCCTCCTTCTTGACCCATTAGAAAGTGACTTCATCTTGAATCCATAGAAACAACACTTAAGAGGTCGTAAATGACAACACAAACTAGCTCTGTAGGCATCCTCCCTAGGGTGCTAGCCACCCACCAGCTGTACCCACACCACTCTTCCAGACACACATACCAGACCCCAGGCCTGTTCTACTCTCTGACCTTTCTCCCTGCAGAAAGTGGTTCCCCACTGCCTGCACTAGGTATAAACGCTTACCTGTCCCTGCCCCGTGCTCACCCCTAAACTGTTCATTCTAGACAGTTCCACCAAGTGCCCCAAGGCCAATCAATCCAAGTCACCTTCCAGTATTCACCTACAGCTAATTACCCCAGACCCTGTCCCCTCCCGAAAGTTTGATGCCACATCCCATCAGTTCAGCATTCCAAACAGTCTTAAAACCTCTAAAGCCACACCCTTTGTTAAATAGAGGCCTGTGTTCCTCACTGCCCTTCCAGCCTGCCATTCCTCCTAGAGTGTTCCCACAATGTAGAGCGGGGAGGACTGCTGGTCCCCTGACATGCTGCTAAGTGGCATTTCAGCTCTTTTCTTTTTCATGGATAATGTTCTTTTCTATTGCATATTAAAATAAATCATAAGTGGCACATCAAGACTACATTCCCACACATTTAATTGCTTTGAACAACTTTTATAGATGGTAGGATAACTTGGGGACCTTTGAAACATTCCATAGTATCCCAGACCAATTTAGTCACAAGCTTAGCAACTGGGATGGGACACAGGGATGTAAACAAGACTGGGAACCACTCCATCAGAAAGTGGTTGCGGCTGGTATTTAAGGAAAAAAAAAAAAGAAAGAAAATTCCTACGTATGATAAGCAAATAGAATCCCAGCTTTGGCTCGGGACCTCGATACTACACGTCCTATATCCCAGGACATCCCTGATTCCCAGGCAAGCCCGGACAGCTGGCCTCCCAACACAAATAAGCAGTGTTGAGAGCCTGAGAAGCAATGCTGGCTTTCCCAGAAAGTTCTTCGGCAGAAGGCAGTCTGCTAAGCCTGGGGTGTTAACAGCTGCACTGGGTTCCTCTGCGGAATAAATTTGGAAGACCCCAGGGATGTCCCAGTAGAAGTGATTAAGTTAATGATTTTCCTCATCACAGACGCTTCGGAACTCTCAGTGTACCTTCTACACTGTCTGAGACAATGTGCTTCTCACACTTACTTGGGGACCTTTTTAGTGGAACTCCCGCGGTGTGATTTGAGTTCTTGATTTTTCTTTAATTTTTTAAAATCTATTACTAGTGTGTGTGCACAGGGATGGGGCGGGGCATACCACAGCACACACGTGGGAGTCAGGGGACAACTATGTTGTATCAGTTTCCCCTCTCCCTATGGGGTCCCGGGATGGAGCTAAGCTTGCGTTTACCTGGTAAACTAGCTTGCCTCCTGATTTAGGTTTCAAGAAACATTTGTGGGGGTTGGAGAGATGGTTCAGTCAGAAAAGTGTGCTACATACAAGCACAAGGACCTGGGTTTGGATCCCAAGAGCCCATGTAAAAAAAAAAAAGGCATGGTAACACAGGCCTTCAAACCCAGCTTTGGGGCCCAAGAACAGAAAGAACCCCGAAGCTCATTGGACAGCCAGGCAGGCCTAAGGCACTTTAGTTTCAGTGAGAGACCCTGTCTCAAAAAATAAAGGCGGAGAGCAATGGAAAAAGTCTACACTGACCTGGGACTTACACACACACACACACACGCACACGCACACGCACACACACACACACACACCCCAATATTTAGAAAATGTGAGTCTGCTATTATTTCTGCATTATCAACCATACTTTAAAAACTCAAAATCAATACTTCTTAGCACTTGGTTGGTCCCTTCCCAGCTCTCTTGCATCTTACTGCTTGCTGTTGGCTCACTGGATCTCAGACTTCTAAAGGCATTCAAATTAGGATGGTGGTGGCAGTGCCTTTAATCCCAGCACTCGGGAGGCAGAGGCAGGTGGATCTCTGTGAGTTCAAGGCCAGCCTGGTCTACAAGAGTTAGTTCCAGGATAGGCACCAAAGCTACAACAGAGAAACCTTGTCCTAAAAAACAAACAAACAAATGGACCTGCTGAGAGCAGTGAGAAGCTGGGTCCAGCTCAGCAGGATTCCCAGTAGGTATGTGTTCTAAAGACACCATTGCTTCATCTCTGGTACCATTAACATTCACTGAGACAAGGGGTTCTGCTGTTGTTTACTTTTAAAGGATGTTGATGCTGTCATCTCCCCCATCCCCACCTGCCTGGATGGCCTTAGGCTACCTGAGAGCTTGTCTCCCCCCCACCTGCCTGGATGGCCTTAGGCTACCTGAGAGCTTGCAGTTGAACTTCCACAAGCAGCTCACAAACATCACTGCCCTGGAAGATGACCCCTGAAGCCCTCTTAAGCAGAAGTCCAGCACCCAGCATTACTTTTCATTTACAGCCACGTGCCAGACTTCTCTATTGTATCCTTGCTACTTCTCTGTCTGTCTGTCTGCCTGCCTCAATCAGGCTTTTGTCACCATGCTCAGTGGCAACACCTGAAAAAGAGCATCCCCCAGGGAAATTTAGAAAACAATGCTGGGACCAAGGATGTTTCTCAGCCACAGGGCACCTATTCCAGTGAACAAGGTCCTGGGTTCTACCTCCAACACAAAGGGAGAAGCAGAGGATGGAAAGGAGGAAGAGAAGGAAAGAGAAAGGAAAGGGACAGAGTGGGTGAAGAAAACAAAAAGAAGAACATAAAAATAGAGGGCAAGCTGCAACAGTGGGTCCCGACCTTCCAGAGGCTGAAGCAGGAGGATAAGTTGACTGGGCCCAGGGAAAATTGGGAGGATTTGGCATTCAAGGTCCTAGACTACAAAGAATTGGAGGCTACCCTAGGCTATGGGAGACACTGTCTCTAACAATAGTTACAAATGGAAAACAAAAAGGGAGAAAAGACCACCACACACACACACACACACACACACACACACAGTCTGCTGGTCTAGAGACAGACGATTAGGACTGCCAGCAGGAGGAGAGTCTCCGTCACCTTTGAGGAGTCAAATCAAAACAGAGTAGCATCAGACCATTGCTTGCTTTTCCCCCCACTACACAAAAAATAAGATGAGACTTCCCAGTTTCTTGAAAAGTAAACTTAGATAACCATCAGTTTGACCTGTAACAGAGTGAAAATCGACAGCCACAGTGGCATTCTCCTCCAAGTCCCCCAGCATCCACTTCACTGAGAACCCCTCCCACAACGTGAAGCTTAAACAACCCTCTATGAGGACTACCATGGCAGGCCCAAGGCAGTCAGAGCTGTCAAACTCACGGGTGACGTATCATACTTAAAACAGCATTAGAACTGTGTCAATAATTATAATTAGTCACTCGCACCAATCAAAAACGCCTGCACTATGTGAAATTAAAGCCAGCCTCTCCAAAGTGTAAACTACCAGATCATAGTTTAAATCCTCACGTAGGCATAAAGCCCTATAGAGACAGGAGATTTTACTCAAGAGGAGCGAAAGTCACAATATTGTGAATCGCCATTGTAAGGAAGGAGGCCACCTTTAATCTACCTTATAGAGGTGACACAAGGTCCTGATATTTACTCCACTCATTTGTGCTTACTGACTGTCTCTCCTAATCGTCATGGCTCACAGTACGATGTCACATGAGATGGCAGCTGCCACTGTCGCAATGAATCCCCTAGTAGCTCATTTCCCCCTTTAAGGCATAGCTTCATAACCATCGATCTAAACGGCACTAAGGAAAATTCAAACTATGATCCAGAGCTGGCTGTGATGGCAGACACCTATAATCCCAGCACTGGATGCAGAGGCAGGAGGAGCACTGCAAGTTCTAGGCCTGCTAAGACTGCATAAAGAGACCCTATCTCCCCAAAAATGTATGATGCACCCATGAACAGTCATGTGAAGTCATAGTTTTAGGGGACTACATAGGATTCAGTTTTACAAACAAATAAAACTTCATTTCTGCAAGAGAATATCTAAGCTGCTCTGTTTTGGTTTTGCTTCGCTACAGCTACGTAAATAAATTTGTATATGGAAAGAGGTTTAATAAATACCAAAAAAAGGGGGGAACCAAGGGCTCAAAAATGTTCTAGAAAAAAAGTTTATTATATTAGCTATCCAAAAATTCCAAGTGGATCAAATGCAAGAGTCAAATGCAGTACTTGGCTATGGGAACCAAATCTAAAGGGAAAATCCAGGACAGAGAACAAACATGAATTTTATATCGTGCTATGTGTTTAAAATTTTAGATATATCTAGTTTGGTAAGTGCAAAGATGTCAGTGGCATTATTAAACACAGCGATTGTCCTAGTGGTTAAGCCCTACATGATGTACTTCAGCCTTGGAGCGCTCCCTGGCTTACACAGGCCCTGGGTTCCAGTCCCAGCACCACCAAGGAAAAAAAATGCTGACTAAATGCTTCAGAAATAAACCTTATTGTACCTTCTAAATCTTACAACATGATCAAAAGCAGTCTCCTCTGATCTGCTCCAAAATCATAAATAAAATTTTGCTGTTTCTTATAGACTGTCCATCACTAGCCTATTAGTTTTTTTAAAGCTATTAAAAAATAAAACTTTTTCCCTAAGTATAAAAACCCATTGTCTCTATTCATGATCAATAATAGAAAGCTGACTATATGAGTTCCTTGGTCACTAAATGCTTACTTATCACTCGCAATATTTTTTTTTTAAATTCAGCCATCAGCCACATAAGCTCCGCTTTTGACATACAGCATAGGCAGACATGGTACTTTAAAACAATCAAAGTAAAGCTGTGGTGTGCAAGGCTTCCAAAGCCCACAGTTATTCACAGACTTAAACTTACATAAAGAAAAAAAAATCACCAGACTCCACTTACTGGAAAAACCAAAAAAAGAGAGAGACTAGAGAATTATTTAACGATAGGAAGAACCAGCGCTAAATAATTCCTGCCTTCCTTGACAGACAGGAAAACAATGAAAATAAAATTACTTTCTTTGACCACATAACTGGCTTTCAGCAAAAGCAGACAGGGCTGGGTCCTTGGCCCCTTCAACCTCGCCATGCATTGTGTTCCCCAAACACATACAAAAAGTCTGATGCATGCTGCAACCTCAATGAAATTTACAAAGCAAAGAGCAATCATTGGTATTTATTCTCAGATGTACAGGAATTAGTAAATCAAGCTGTCCTGACACAGATGTTCAGTATGCAGTGATGCTCCCCCCATCAAGGGAGACACCCCAAGACACCCAGTGGGCACTTTCAATGGAGAGCACTGAAACGTACATGAACCCCAGTTCTCCCTAGCATGGACGTGCCTATGCAAAAGTGCAATTTACAAACCATGTAGAAGAAAAGATTAACAGTAATAATAAAACAAAATAATTAAAATAATATAGCATAATAAAAGTTATTTTAAACTTAACAAACTATTTCTGGAACTTTCCATGAAATATTTTTGGACCATAGTTGAGCACTGACAACTGAGAGCAGGAAGCAAAACCATGGATAATGGGGGACTACTGCATACATAAACACAGTCAGTGCACAGTTCTGCATCTATAAACTCAGTCCCTGCAATGCTACTGTGCACAATGTTGTCTAAAGCAAACCCTGAAAGAATTATCATCACAAAAGTTATAGTATATAATACAAGGTGATCCAAAGCAGGAAGCTAGGCAAAAGAGGCAGTGCAGAGATGTGCTCACCTAGCACACATGGGGTAAGTGAGGCCCTGGGTCCAGGCCTCAGTACTGCAAGCAAATAAGAAGGAAACTCCGTTCATATTAACAGAGAAGTTTTCCAAGACTAGTTAAAAACAAAAACAAAAACAGGTACAGAACTGAAATTTGTACAAAGAACAGCACACATAGAAACAAAAACATTCACAGTCAGAACGGTGGTGGACACTTGGAGTTCCTTCTACCTGGGAGGCTAAGGCAAAATGACTGCTTGACTCCAGGAATCCTAAGCCATCCTGGGAACCATGGTAAAATTATGTATCTAATAAACAAGCCACCATTAGTATAAGACTGCAAATATAATTAAATAATTAAATGTTACCACTGAGAAAATGGCGAACTTGGATTTTTTTTTCTTCTTTTTGATGCTGGGGCTTAAAGCAGGGGTCTTCCCTATGCTAAACAAGGACACCTGAATTGAGCTGCAACAATACCTCTGACTGCTGCCTTTCTTTTAAGAACGGAAAACAGAAAATGGAAGTACAAAACTACTTTTTCCTGGGTTCTTTTTTCCTTCCAGTTTCGTAACATGTACGTGCATCCCATCCACAGTATAAACGACCAAAAACATAAGTATTAACCAAACCCAAGGAAACACATGTTCAGGAATGCCTGGAATGTGCACATGTGAGATAAAGATACATGTAAGTTAAAAAAAAAGGTTAACTTGAATTTTTAAAAGTCAGAGCGGCATGTCCCCGAAAGGAGTCGCGAGTCTCTGAGAAGAAAAGGAGTGAATTCCTGGAAGGTTTCCATGAGCAGCACCCACATCTGGGCAAGAATCGCCCCACCTGTTGACAGAATGCCCAGACTTTTGGGAGATCAAAAGGCAACCAGGTGGAGAAGACCACGCAGTGGAGGTGGACCCAGCTAGTCAAGAAACAGTAACCTGGACGGAATCCGACGAAAACGGAGTGGAGGTGGAGGTATGGATTCATCCGAATTTGTTAAGGAACATTCCATTCTTAGCCAGAATAAAACCTCAGCAGAGAGTCATTACCCTCTGGCAATTTCCCCCATCTTGGGACTCAATAAGCTCTTCCTCTTATGACCTATGATACAAAGATAAATAGATTTTTTTAAATAAAAACTTCAAGTCACAGAATCAGTTTCACCTAAGGAGAGCATGCGTGTAACTTACAGATGTCATCATCTATCAAAGACAGCGGCCACCTGCTTCTGAGTCTATGAAAAGATGTTTCTCAGTTCCCATGTGGAGAAGTGGAACTGCTGAGTTTATTCCTCCCTTAGGATAAACATTTAACTCAACTGGGAGGCATGACGCTTGACCCCAAAAAGTCAATAAGAAACTCTGAACTGTTTGCCCCGGGGTTCATTTTGTCATGGATGCTCTGGGCCACCTCTCCCCATTCCCAAAAGGGGCTGCCCCCACATTCAACCTTTCAACAAGCAGGAACACAGATCGAATCAAAATAAAAGCCAAAGCCCCAAATCTTCACCTCCAGGATTCTAATGCTATATCCCCAACTTCTCACAGGACTGAAATAAAACTACTCTACGGTGCCCTTGCTCTCCCAGCAACCTCATCCAACAAAGCTCCTCATGCCAACTTCATACTTTAAGATCAACACCATCACCGCAGCCATGCAATTTCCACAAGTCAGATACATTTACTCCAACCCCACCCTCCTTCTCATCACAAGTGAGTTATTCCACAAACTCTGTCTCCAGCCCCAAAACCAAAAACCTGTTCCATCTAGTATTAATGCTTCTTCCTGGCTTCTGAGAAATAAATCCTCACTACCAAACAAATCCCCTAGAGGCCAACAGCATGAGGGTCTCAAGAACACACAGCCAAAGGGACAGTGTAATTAGTGTGTAGGAGGAACAAGGCAGGTTAGGGAGGTCTTAAAACCCCAGCACAAGAACAGGGGATGAGAAGCAACTATTAGCAGATGTCAGTGTCTAGGAGAAAACAGGGTGAGCTGAGACAGAGGCAAACTCAGAACCCATGACCCTTCAGACAACCACAAGTGTCTCTCACTGCTTCCTCCAGGAACAGGGTCAAGGTGCTACCAGTATTGCGATTCACAAGAACGAATGGAAGTTGGGCTATTTTAGTGGCAAATGTCCTCACCTTCAATAATGGCAACCTTTTAAGAAATGTTTAAAATGCAGTACCAACCATAACGTAACTCTAAGGCACACTAGCCTGGGGACTAGGAGTTTCTACTTCTAGCCTTACCTGCAACAACGGGGGTGGGGACCATGGTGACCTGGAGAGCCTGGGTTCAAGCTCAGATATGTGACCTCAGGCTTGTCACGCAGTCCTTTCACGCGGGTTTCGGTCTCTCCTTTGCAGAGTGGGTCTAGCGGAAGAAGGTACTTCAAGTGGATAAGAGTATTAAATGAGCTGACACAGGATGGCTTGCTCAGGACCAGATTCTTTTTAGCTTCTTAAGACAGGCTGGCCTCAAACTCCCTCTGTAGTTGAGGATGACTCTCATCTTCTGGTCCTCCTCCACTTTTCAAGTGCTGGAATTACAAGTGTAGACCAGTACCTCTGGCTTAGGCAGTGCTAGAGATCAAACCCAGGGCTTTGTACACACTAGACAGCACTATCAACTCTCCCATATCCACAGCCCCAGGCCTGCTTTCCCAGTATCCCAGGAAACCACAAGGTACCACATTACCCTTTCTTACTTCTTTCTCTGGTCCTCACCTTGCATACTCCACACAGTCAAGGTACATTATGGGGACTGTACCTTCCTGTTTTCCCAGGTCTTGGATGTTCTCCTGAGGAATGTCAAGATGTAAAATCCAATCCAGTGATTGAAAATGTGTCCAGTCCACACTGTCTTCCACCTGGCTCCCACAGCAAACTGACAAGCTCCTCTTCACTAGCACCAGAACATCTCCAGAATGCTGCCCATCTCATTGGTGCACAGCTATACACAAACCTGGCATAACATAAATGACACCTCTTTCCAAGCCTGGCCAAACAGCAGCCACCTCCTCAATGGTGCTGGGCCGAGCCACTCTCTCTAGACCTTCTGACCGAGATAGTTACTCTGCCTCTTACAGGAGATGCGTAACTCCCCTCCGAAATTCCTGCACGTTTAATTGGTTTTATTGGGTTTCATGCTCAGCCCAAGCACAGGAAGACGTGACAAACATTTAGTAAATGAAGACCAAAGAGGCAAAAGAAGAAGACGCAAGAATGCAGAAACGTTTACTAATAAAGACAACGACAATGGGCGAACTGTTTATGCCAACAGTTAACCTTTCATTTTTCATTTTTGAGTAATACATGATGGCGTCATTGTCCAAATTTCATTCCCATCTTTGCAATGTGAGCAGGTAGGTACTCCTGTTTGCCTCTTCAACTGAAAGAAACCATTTTATTTAAGTATGGTCTCCATAAACAGAGAGCCGAGGGCTCCTGCCCAGTTCAAATGAATCAGTCCCCATCTTTGCTGTTGGTGGGGCTCAGCAAGTCCCACATGAGCCCTTTTCAAATGATTTGAAAAACAGGCAAAAATTCTTACACTAAGAAAAGAAAATGGTGGGAGAAGGAGAGAGGTGGAGGCTTTCTGTGGAATGACTAAAATTCATGCCAAAAAAACCTGACAAAATACTCATTCAGATTAGCAACTATTCAATAAACAAATTAAGGCTAATTTCCACAATACCTGGAACAGAACACTTTTTTTTCTAACTGCTGATTAGGAACCATTAGCAAGTTTTGAAATCAATTTAGTAGATGGAGATCAGAATTTTTAAATAAAAACTGAATAGAAATTAGAAAGCATTACAATATAGTCTAGTGAACGCTGTAATTCAGCTTCATTTCTAATACGCATGTGTAGAAGTGTGTGTGCACCAGACCATAATGGAAAATGTCTCCCTGTGAGTCAAGAGTCTTTTGAAAACTCTGACACTGAACATTTATGTTTACCTAATGTTCTATCTCCAGAACGAGCTGCTCCGTTTCTCTCTAGACCGCACTGGGAAGATACTTGTTCCAGCCCCTATTGCCCACAACGGCTCAGATCCTTCCCATTGAAAAACCACATGAAAAATAACATTGAGTTCACTTGTCCCTCACCATTTTACCTACCAAAAAAAAAAAAGAGTCACTCTGGGCAGCCACCGCCTGTCCTCTTTTCCCCTATGCACTATTCCTAGGTCTAACTGTCTGGTCTATGTCCCTGGAGCCAAGAAAAGAGACGCAATTCAAGTGCTCTGGCACTCTTGGTGGCATCCACTGGTGGCATCCAGCATTACCTCAGGACAGTAGGTACTAACTACATGATATTTCCACTAGGAGAAAGACCCACAGGTGAATAAGATTCAGAACCTGGGTTTCAGCGTCATCCTAACCGCCCCTCTACTCCAAACCACTTCCCCTCGAGCTCCTTTCCAGACCTCACCCACAGGCTGCACACTCCAAACAGCATGTCCTCTCCCATCTCAGTCTGAGCAGCACCAATCCCCACACCTCCCTTTATTTGATCCGTCTATTTCTTATAAAACGCAAGGTTATGTTTGTAGTGGTTCGATCAATAATTCTTCCATCAGCTAAAGCAGAAGCAAAACCTAGGGCAATCTTGTTTTTCAATGGCAGCTATGCTGCAGTGTAACCGCGAACGGCCAATACTGGCTTTCACAGGTCACCAAACTGCCCAGGCAACAAGTGTTCAGGTTGAACAGTTCCTTGTAGTTACATCCACTCAAATTCAGCCCCTAAAATGCAGTTAAAGAGTAGTTTACTTTGGACTCTATACATTTTCCAAAAAGGTTGTCCACATTCTTTTCCTTGCCATTTTTTTTTTCGAGCCAGGGTTTCTCAATGTAGCCCTGGCTGTCCTGGAACTCCCTCTGTAGACCAGCCTGGCCTCGAACTCACAGAGACCTGCCTTCCTCTGCTGCAGAGTGCTGGGCTTAAAGGCATGTGCCACCACCACCCCCTGGCGTGTCCACATTCTTTCTTTCCCTCTGACATAATCACTGTATAGTATTCGGTTTTCGCTGCTAATTCTTTGGGAACACACACTTGTCACAGGAGAAAATCAGAATAAAGGGCTCGATTAACCAGTGTTTGAGTCCCACATTAATGCAGGATTCCTTGCAATGGTGGAAACAAAAAATGAGTTAAAATGTTCTTCCCCAGAATAGAAGTGTCTCCCTTACCTATTCACAAAGGAGAAGGAAATGTGCACTGAAAAGAATGCAATAAATATTTACTGAGGGGGTTCAACAGTTAAGAGCACTGGCTGTTCTTCCAGGACCTGGGTTCAATTCCCAGCACCCACATGGTCGATCACAACTACCTGTAACTCCAGTTCCAGGGTACCAGACACCCTCCTACAGACATGCAGGCAAAACACCAGTGCACATAAATTCTTTAAAATAAAAAATTAAAAATAAATAAATAAATATTTGCTGAATTTTCTCAGTACAAGCTACAGCCAAGGGTAAAAGAGGGGACTCAGTCATAGGGCACATTATGAGGAGTGAGGCCCTAGGTTTTATCATCATCACAGAGATAAAAAAAAAAGGGCCAGGGGTACCAAATACACTTTGTATGTCTTCCATTTGCTTCCCTTCCCATCCATGCATAGGGACCAGGTATCAAGATGAATATCTTCTCTGTGCTGTCCCCTTTATTAAATGCAGGGTCCCTTTACACCCATAACATGTAGTCATCCCTTCATCCTGTCAGGATTAAGAAAGCATTCCCTATTGCTGGAAAGATGGCCCAGCAGTTAAGAGCATATAGTGCTCTTCCACAGCCCAAGTCTGGTTTCTAACATCTACACTAGACAGCCCACAACCACCTGTAACCTGGCTCCAGAGGATCTAATGCCCTCTACTGGACTTCGTGGGCACCTGCACTCATGTGCACAGACACACAGACACACACATACACACAGAGTTAAAACTAAAATGAATCTTCTTTAAAATTTATCCAAAGAAAAGTATTGCTTTTCTGATCTAGTCTTGGGTTAGATGTACAAGATACACAAAGGACAAGACATAGTCCTTGCCTTGAGAGCAGCCAGTGAGACAAATGAAAAGGTCTGAAGTCAGTGAAAGGCAATGAACCACAGGGAAAGAATAAAACAAAGAATGACTAATTCTCAGGTCTATATCTTCGAAGAGATGAATTGAGGCCCAAGAGGAGGAGGGGGGGCTGATACAATGCTTAGAATATAGCAGGGCTGAGAAAAGCAGGAGGCATTCTCCCTTGAGGTGAGATTTCTCTGACTTTCCCCAAAGAAAGGGCAAGGTGAGAGAGGATCAGGTCAAGGTCAGGCCTTACGGTGGGTGGAGAGTTGGCCTCGGAGAGGGCAGAACATCTGTGCTATGGCTGCTTACTTCGCCCTCTGCCCCCAAATCTGCCCCCAAACAACCTTCAGAAACTACAAGTATCTGCACAGAACTTAGAGCGGAATCTGAAATGGCTTTCCCAGTCACTGAAATAAAGGCCAAGCACCCAGAGTAAACAGTGAAGCAACCCTAATGGGCAAAGTGGAATGTTGGTCTGGGACCGAAAACCCCGAAGTCAAACAATGAAGCAGTGGAAACTGGCAAGCAGAGCTCTCAGGACCTGGGAAGATACTCACGAAGAGGCTCAGATTCCCAACCATGTCTGGGAGGGCACTTGTGGATAGTGGGGAGGGTGGACGTGTGTGCTCATTTTTTATCAAGGAATCTGAGTTTTCTTCTCCTCGTCCTCCCTGCCCCCCAGTGGTAATGCAGGGACTTGAACCACTAGGCTACCACCGCAGCCTCCCTTTTTCTTTTTTTCCTGATGGGCCTCTTATTAGTCGGGGGAGGGGGGCTCAAAACCACCTTCCATCTCAACTAAAAGCCAGGATGCACCAGCCAAACCAATTCCATGAAGCTTTTTCCTACAGAGGTTTTCATTAGACTGTACTTGACAACACACAAATCCTAGTATGGGGTTTTGGGTTTTTTTTTAATACCCACTGGTGTTTTGTCATGAATGCTGGGTCCCCTGGAACTGGAGTTAAAGACAGTTGTGGGCTGCCATGTGGGTGCTGGGAATTGAACCCAGGTCCTCTGGA
>LOJH01027206.1:0-18140 GCA_001685095.1 Ellobius talpinus
AGACAGAGTTTCTCTGTGTAGCCTTGGCTGTCCTGGAACTCATTTTATATACCATGCTAGCTTCGAACTCACGGAAGCCTGCCTCTGCCTCCTAAGTGCTAGGATAAAGGGCATGCACCACTACTGTCTGGCTTCTAAAATATTTTTGACATTGGTCTGGAGCATAGCTTATTAAAACTGAGTTGGGACCTGCTAGCTTTTAATATTTTAGTTCTGCATTCAGAGTACATGGTGATGTAACAACTCCTCATTAACAAGTAGCAGCATTTTTCAGTGGCAGCAGGTGGGATGGTGAGAGCGGTTGCAGTTGACCGTAGTAAATAAAATCTTGGTTGCTTTCCTTCACAGCACCAGGTCACAAGCATGTGCCTGACTGGGTTTGGATTGTTGTGGGCATCCTCAACTTTGTAGCCTATACTCTAGGTAAGAAACTGGCAAATGCTCATTTAGTCCATGGCTACCATATCAGCAAGACTAAGCACTCATTAAATATGCATTTTCTTCTGTGCTTTACTTATTTTAACTAGGGTCTATTAATATCTTGTTCAAATTGATCATTTATATTTTTGAGTCTATGAAAAGCAGTGTTACTTACTGCCAGGGATTCAGAATAAAATAGGGATTGCCAGGTGACTGCTTGCAGGCCAAATCTGGATAACTTTCTATTTTTGGAAGTAAGGTTTTTGTTAATGTTTTTTGTTGTGTGTTTTATTTTTGTTGTTCAAGAAATTTTTAAGAGTTCTTTAGTAATTTCTTATATATATATATATATATATATGTTGTATGTTTAAATTGTATCAACTCCTCCCTCCTCAACCTTTCTTGGAGCCCCTTACACATCCTCTTCCAAACTTGATGACCTCTTTTCTTTTCTAACCCACTGAGTCCAGTTAGTGCTGCCATATGGGCACAGCTGTAGTTAGAGCCATCTATTGGCACGGGCAGCCTGCCAAGGACCACGCCTCTGAAGAAAATGGACTCTCCCCTTAGCACAGCTTTCCTGGAGTACAGCAGTGTGCATTTCCTTATGTGCTGTCTATGGCTGCCTTAAGCCATAAAGATCCATTGAGAAGTTACAACAGAGTCTCACAAAGGGTATGGCCCACAAAGGCCAAAATACCCATTATTTGGCTTTTACCACAAGATTTACCAGCTCTTGGAGTAAGACATTGTTGCCTTAAGTTTGGCAAGAAATCTGGACATAGAAATTAAGAGTGAGTATTCTTGTTTACTGTTGCAACCTAAGTTTCTAGAACATTGCCTGGCACATAGTAGCAGTTCAGTATTTGGTTTTCAAGTACATGTGAAGTAGCAGACCTGAAGTTCAAGTTGCTTTTAAGTCTTTTCAAATAAAAAGAGTTTGTTCTCACAGAACCAGTGTGACGTAGAACATTAGTGCTGACGTGGTGGGTGGGAGAACTGTAGGAGTGAGGAGATCATTGAGGTCTCTGAGAGCCAGGAAACCTTAGGTAAAGGCTATGTATTTGGATAGAGGCTATACAGACTTGTTAGAAAAGGTGAGCAGGTTTTAAAATGCTGCTAAGGGAGTTCATTGCCAAGGGCTGCCTTGAGGACTAGGGAAAGATGAGGAGACCTGTGAGCTCTTGCTGCCAGCAGCATTTCTCATGAGCCTTGTCAGGCCCCGTGTTCTGGTTATTTCAGGTCCACGATTTCTGCAGATACTAACACAAGCCATTTGTTGCAGAACTAGTCATGAACTAACATGAGGAGCTTATAATCTTTAGTAAGTGTGACTGTGCAAGTATTGCAAAAATTATTTGGTACTGTAGTAGTTCTGGTAGTTTTGAACATGTCTTTTATAATAATGGACTATCCTATAAATCACCATTCTGAGGAAAAGATTATATTCTGAAACATACTCAGATCCAGTGTAACGAGCTGGAATGAAGTCACTGAAAAAGTGCACAAAAACTGATTAATATGTGTTTGTGTATTTGATGGTTTAGCCATATGAGTTAAACAGAAAAAATTGTTAAGCCAGTGAATAAAAGAAAGGGTTTTTGTTTGTTTGTTTGTTCCTAGATATTTCAGCCATATGGAAGCAGAAAAGAATCCCAACCCCATGAACCCCATACTTCTGCCCTGCTGGTCTCCTGCTTCCCTCTGTGTATCTTTGTAGGAGCACTGCTGCTCTTCTGGTACCCAGGCTGAAAACCTGGGCACTTGTCTTCTTGGGTCTTGCATTTCATCTTTATGTATTCTCTCATTTTTACTTGTTTGGTTTTCTTTGAGTTTCTCTTGTGGCTCAGCCTGGCCTCCAATTTGATATCCTCCTTCCTCTGTCACCTGAGTGGAAGTTAGCACTCCCACACCCAGTTTCTGTCTCTTTGGTATTGTTCCACCACTTCTCATTCCCATTGTACTCCATCTCTATCTAGGCTAACTAGGGACTAGGGTCCCCATCTCCAGCCTGTCAATCACACTGTTTCAGCGAACCTTCCTAAAGCATAACTTTTTCTCTTGTCCTTTTCTATTCATACATCTTTTAGTTGCTCCCTCTAGTCCCTAAAATTTTTGAAGTGGCTCAAATCTCTTGTTAGAGGCTTTTGTTTTGTTTGTTTTTAATAGAGAACCAAGTGTGTGGCTTACTTTTTTCTTTTATAATGTATGAATGTTTTACCTGCATGTATATATGTGCACCATGTGCATATCAAATGTTTCAGGAGGCCAGATGAAGGCGTCAGCTCTAGAATTGGAGTTAAGGATGGTTGTGAGCCGCCATGTGGATGCTAGAAACCGAACCTGGGTCCTCTGCAAGAACAGCAAATGCTAAGTCATCTCTCCAGCCCCTCTTCTAGCCTTCTGATACTGCCTTCACATACTGGCTTCCAATCAGACTATATACTACTTGTTTTTTCTGAGTGTGAGTTGTGCTCTTTGGCACCCAGGGCTTCTGCTGTGCACTGTGGATTCCATCTCAGCGCAGGTCGCTGCTAGCACTCCTCTCCTGAAATGGCATCCTCCTATATCTCTTACCTGCTGAAATCCAATTCAGTTCTACGTCCCCACTCACATTTCATCTCGCTCTAAAGGCCAGTCTAGATCTTCTGAAGGGAACCCTTGTCTTTTTTGTCCTCTTTTCTTGGTTTGTGAAACACTATGCCTTTAGTGATTGTCTTCTGTCCCTTTCTTGGTTGTAAACACTCCAAGGGCAAGCTCAATTTTAAGGTTCTTATAATTTTTATTCATTTATTTTAACTTACATATTTGGGTGTTTTGCCTGTGTATATGTCTGTATACCATGTGTGTGCCTGGTGTCTGCAGAGGCCAGAAGAGGCTGTCAGATCCCCTGGAACCAGAATTACAGATAGTTGTGAGTCACCACATGGGTTTTGGGAATCAAACCTAAGTCCTCTGGAAGAGCAAGCAGTGTTCCTAACTGCTAAGCTGTCTCTCCTGCCCCTTCTTGTCATTTTCATAGCACCAAAAACAGTGAGTGCATTGTACAAGTTCAACAGATTCAGTCATAGTGTGTGCTGACTGCCTTACTGTATGCGTGTTCTGAAAGCGCTTCAAATGAGGGCAGAGCATAGCTGTGAGGAAAGGCCCTTACGTCACAGAGGATGAAGTGAGATTGATGACTGGAGCAAGAAGTGGTCAGCTAGATAACTGTGATGAGCAGCTGTGAGAACCAGAGAATCTGTGCCTGGTTTGGAGAGTTGGTGGAGTCCAGCTAGAATGCTTCCCTCTTAGATCTAAAATGACAGCATTCAGTGTAGTATGATGTGAGTTTTTAGATTCCATCTTAAGAAATTGCAGGGCTGGAGGAGAGATGGCTCAGTGGTTAAGAGTGCTATTGATCTTCCAGAGAACCAGAGTCCTGTTCCTATCACCTGGAGCAGGTGGCACAC
Organism: Ellobius talpinus; assembly: GCA_001685095.1. NCBI lineage: Eukaryota > Metazoa > Chordata > Mammalia > Rodentia > Cricetidae > Ellobius > Ellobius talpinus. The sequence continues at coordinate 3,873 of LOJH01027206.1, forward strand.
AGTTGTCAGTAATCCCAGCTCCTAGGGATTCAGTGCCCTCTTCTGGCCTTTATTGCCTTTTGCATATACATGGCTTGAGTGTCCACACGTGTGCGCGTGCACACACAAACACACACACCCCAAATAAATAAATAGATAAATAATCTTTAGAAAGAGAAATTGCATTTGTTTTTTTGTTTGTTTTTGTTTGTTTGTTTTCTGGAATGTCTGAGTTGTATAATTTAAAGACCAGACTCTGGAGCACTGGCTGGAGTTGCACTTAACATCCGTATGACTTGATCACATCTTTCTACCAGTTTCCTAAAGTTGACTTTCTCCATGCTTGTTGGCCAGATGTTGACCTTTTTCTGTGATGTGTTTTGTTGCAGATGGCGTAGATGGGAAACAAGCACGCAGAACCAATTCTAGCACCCCTTTAGGGGAACTTTTTGACCATGGCCTGGATAGTTGGTCATGTGTTTACTTTGTTGTGACTGTGTACTCCATCTTTGGACGAGGACCGACTGGTGTCAGTGTTTTTGTTCTTTATCTCCTGCTCTGGGTAGTTTTGTTTTCTTTCATCCTGTCTCACTGGGAAAAGTATAACACAGGCGTTCTTTTCCTGCCCTGGGGATATGATATTAGCCAAGTGGTAAGTGTGCATTCTGCTCTAAATGGTTGCATATTTTAAAGTTTTTGCTACCCTTCTTCACTGCTGTTAGGCATTAGCAAGTTAGAACTGATGTGTGGAGCTGGAGTGGTGGCTTCCTAATGTTATTAAATATGATTTAGTTTGACAGGTTGATTTTTATTTTATTTTATTTTTAGAGAAAGGTGTGCAAATATGACTGAACTGTTGGTCATTTGTCTTCCTTGCCAACTTCAGTGAGTTGAGAGCTTTGTCTCATCAGCTAGACCTGTGTTAATTCTCTGCCTTTGAATCTTCTTGTGTTGCCTTTTCTCTATTTGCCATAAGGAGCCAATAAAGAAATGGGAAATTGGGTTATGTTTGCTGTTGGAAGTTGGTCAGGTGGGCAATTGAGCCGTCCTATGACGTAACCAGTTTGTAAACTGCCTTTCAAGGGCTGCAGATGGTGACCACTTGCCTGCATTGCCTGCAGTGTCACTATTTGATGGCAATATTGGAGGGGGAAGAAGTCTCTTATAGGCAAGAAGATGTGCCATATAGCAAATTTAAGCACATTTTTCAGTAGTCACTTTGATTAGACTTAATGATGCATAAAGCCCTGTTGGCTTCCTTGATTGTTCAGCTGCTGATGCCTCTTTGTTCTGTCTGTGTTTTTCTTCCAGACTATTTCTTTTGTCTACATAGTGACTGCAGTGGTGGGAGTTGAGGCCTGGTATGAACCTTTCCTGTTTAATTTCTTATATAGAGACCTATTCACTGCAATGATTATTGGTAAGGAGCTCCATGTCGAAGCCTGTTTTAACATCGCTTTGTTATCCAAAGCCAGTGTTGAACATAGCAAGTGATAACACTCTTTCCTTGTTCTCCAGCAAGCAGACTAACCCGATGGCCCTATAGGGTTCCTATCAGAATGTTAAAGAAAACAATGGGTTTTGTTGTTGAGCACCAAGCTTTTTCTAATCGAACAGAAATGCCAAAGTAGATCACCACACAAACTTTGTAAAGTTGTTACCTGTTTAGTCTAGACTGTATTGGAGGACCCACATTTAGTGGACAATTCATACCTGTTTCAAGTTGAAAATTGTTAATTTGAAAGAGTAGATGAAATATGGAAATTTAATGTTTGCCCAAAAAAAATTAAGCCTCTTTTCCTCTTGGATACCTTCCTTCTCATGCTACTAGATACTGGAGGGTTTGGTTATGGTTACCATCTTTGTACCCTGTCTGTTGCTCCCTAAGAAGGCAACCTTCATGGTAAACCGAAGCCGTCACACCTACTCCAACCTGTAACCCCCCCTTCTCAGGGGCTTGTGTCCACCCCATCACTTCAGCCCCATTTTTTTTTCTGAGGCAGGATTTTATATAACCAAGTCTGCCCTTAAACTCCTGATCCTCTTGCCTCCACCTCCCAAGTGCTGGGAGGTGTGTGTTCCCATGTCTGGCTTAAGTGTCTGTGAAAGCACGTGGTTAATGTTTTAAAGTACCTAATACAGTAGATGTTTCTATATTCTTTAAATTCAGCATATCAAATTTAAATGTAAAATGTAACAAGCCTCCATGAAACAAGCTGCTTGATTTAGAAATTCACTAATGGTAGGAGAGGAAAAGTAGCTTTTTCAAGGCTTAAAAATGAACAAATAAGTAAATAAAACCACTTTGTACAGATAAATGTTTGGTAGCTAAAACAGAATGGTTCCTAAATGTGGCCCAGAACCACTGGAAAGTCAGTGTCTAGACAGTAGTCAGTAGTTTCTGAGCTTTACCAAGGTTCACTAGCAGGAATAGGTTGGGTTGTGCTTAGATAAAGCAGCAGATCAATAGCCTGCATGTATGCATTTTATTCTCATATATCTGACTTCTAAAGTAATAGCTTAGAATCCTTGCCTTTTACTGCTTTCCAAACCACCAGTGCTCTGTTGCTCACAGTCAGCTGCCTACAGATAGCTCCTTTGGCTAAATCAAAAGTTAACATGAGCACATATTAGGAAGCACACCACGTCTAGTTGTCTCTGTTATAAATAGCAATAAAGGGTTCGGGTGTTGTAGGCAGCGCCAGCTTGGTATGTGCTCTTCATCCAGTGGCACTCACAGACACTGATGCTCTTTGTTTAGCCACTCCTTCAGCAGATACGTAGGGGACTAAAGTTAGTTTTATGGTAGAAATGCCACAAAATTCAAAATGATGATTCCAAGTGGGATCTGATAGGAAAGGTGCCACTTTGGTATGTGACACTGTTTTTGGGTATGTACATGTAAATTTTGCTTCAACTTATAAGCATTGGGTTTTTTTTTGAATTTTATTTATAGTTGTAGAAAATATGATTACAAAGTGAAATCTATAAAAACAATGTACTCAAAGAAGTATAGCTTTTATTCTGCTTATTCTCCTTTTCTCTCAGCCATCCTTAGTGTTTGTTTGTTATCTATTTATTACCTGTTCTCTGTGTGTGCCACAGGGGACAGCTCTCCTTCACCGTGATAGAACTCTGGTTGTCAGACTTGGCAACAAGTATCTTACCCGCTAAGCTATCTCTCCAACCTTATTCTTAGCTCTTAATTTATGGTTTAGAAAAGCATGCATCATTTTATTGCCTTGTTTGTAGGTGCCCCCATCCCCACTGCTATGTATCTGTGATAGTGTGTAAGGGTTTGCCTTATCTCTTCTTCCAGCTTCCTGATTTTTTTTTATGCTGGAAGAGGACACCAGATCTCATTTTGGATGGCTGTGAGCCACCATGTGGTTGCTGGGAACTGAACTCAGGACCTCTGGAAGAGCAGCTAGTGCTCTTAACCTTTGAGCCATCTCTCCAGCCCCAAGCTTCCTGATATTTTATGGTACGGCTGTACCAGATTGTTCCAGCCAGCCTTTGGGTTGTCTCCAAGCCTTTGCTGTTGCACACATTGTTGTAGTAAATAGTCTTGTGCATGTGTCTTATATTTTTTGCCAGCTAGCTAATATGGAAGAGAGTCCTAGAAGTAGAATTGTTAATGAAAGACAGGTGCTTGTGTTGAACACTTTCGTATTTTGCTCCACACTGGTGTTGATTTTACATGCATATGAGCAATTGTGGAAATGCTGTTAATTCATAGATTCTCCATCATAGTATATATATTTCCATCATAATAATAGTATATATTATTCTCCATCATAGTATATTGCCATGTTTGTTAATCTGTGGGTAAGAAGTGATACACTGGGATAGCTTCAATTTGCATTTCTCCTGAATGAACTTACCTAGGTTTAATAACCATTTATGTTTGTTTTTCTGTGTTTTTTTATACTCTAGCCCATTTTTCCCAATAACTTATTGAACACTTCCTGTATGCTCTTGTGTTTTGTGTGCATTAATCCTTTGGGTTGATTAATTACAGTTCTCTCACGTGTCTTTTTAAACTTCTCTTTAAGATGCTTTTTATTTTGATGGAATTTTTTGGGTTTTTTCTTTTAGTTTTATATGTGTGGATGTTTTGTTTACATATATGTCTGTGTACTATATGTGTGCTTCGTGCCTATGGAGACCAGAGGAGGGCACTGGCTCCTCTGAATCTGGGGTTACAGATGGTTGTGAGCTATCATTTGGGTGCTGGGACTTAAACCTGGATTCTCTGCAACAGTAAGGAACAGTTCTCGTAACTGTTGAGGCATCTTTCAGCTCTTGTTGATGGCTTATTTATGTATTTCTTAATTCTATATATATGTGAGTGTTTTGCTTGCACATGTGTCTATATATCACAGAGACCAGAAGATGCTATCAGATCCCATGGAACTGGAGTTACAGGTGGTTATTAGCCACCATGTGGGTGCTGGGAACTGAGCCCGAGTCCTCTGGATGAGAGTCAGTGCTCCCAACAGTTGAGCCATCTCTCTCCAGTCCCATCTTAGTGTTTTGTTTTCTTAAAGTTCCTATGTGATAAGTTAGAAATGTGAGGAATAAGAAGTCTGACCTTAAATTATGGCACTATGAAAAGCAGGTGTGCATATATGGGTTTCATCTCTATTGTATACTTGAAATTTAGAATTTAATAGGTAAGTCTTTAACAGAACATAACTAAATTCCACTTAGAGAAGAAATAAAGGTAGTTTTTTCTTTTGCTAACTTAGAACACAGGCTGTCTACATGCTTACTGTTAGATTTCAGGAGTATATTCCCTGGGGGACAAGATAAGCAGTTGAATGTTAAGGACTGAATGCTCTAGAACGTAGCAGATGATGGGGTGTGACGGGGGAGCTGTGCCGCAGGGGGCTTTCTCAGAAGAATAAACATGTGTGGATAGGGTTGGGGAGGAGAGAAACTGAAGATTCTAGGAAGATTAAAATGAAATAAGAGGGGCTGGGGAGATGGCTCAGTGGTTAAGAGCACTCACTACTCTTCCAGAGGTCCTGAGTTCAATTCCCAGCATTCATATGGCAGTTCCCAACTGTGTGTAACTCCAGTTCCAAAGGATCGAACACCTTCATACAAAAGGAAAAACAAATGGACATGAAGTAAAAATAAATCATTAAAAAAATAAATAAAATGAAGCAGGAAGCAACAGTTCCCAAGTATTGTCTGCTCCCTCTACCCCCTTTGTAGTAGCTCATATCGATTTTCTAGTTTGCCCTGTGTGGGTGCTGTCTGGTGTCTTTGCATGTAATAATCCATGCAGTTTTCAAGCTCTATACAGTTGGTACTATTTTTTGCTTCAAAAATGAAGAGAATGAGGCATTGACTGAAAGGTTGGGTTTCCCAGAGTGTCGTGGTTCTGTGACCGAAGTCGAGGCTGGCTGCTCCAGCCTGTGCTGGCTTCACAAACTGAACTGCTGCGCTCTCCGCCCACAGCTGCTCTTTAGAAACGTACTTTTGCTGTAGTAATAAACTTGAACCTGAAGACCACTGGCCCTAAAGTCTCGTACAGTTTTTATGGGTGCAATTACTGTAAAATAGTCACTCTTGAAATTCATAATAATTTAAATATTCTTCTTTTTAGGCTGTGCATTATCTGTGACTCTTCCAATGAGTTTATTGAACTTTTTCAGGTAAGTATTTTTTTTAAGTTGTGGAAAGAAAAAAAAAAGAAAAGGCATCTTTAACAGTCATGTTGTTAGAACGGAAGGGCTGTTTGCTTTCTGTTTTCAAGAGTTTCTCTGTGCAGCTCTGGCTGTCATCTGCCTGCCTCTGCTTCCTGAGTGCTGGGATTCAAGGCGTGTGCAACCAGGCCCAGCTAACTGTTTATTTTTGTAATCTGGACATTTTGAAAAAGTTTAAAACCTCTACTTCGGATCTAGAGTGAGAACTTGATAATTGAGGTTATCTCTGTTGGCTTATGTAGTCAACTATAAAAACCGATCAGTTGTTTTGTTAAGGTTTTGGATCCAGCAGTCTTGAAGTTTGTCACTTTTTTGTGAGTGAATCTACCTACAGGGGGTATTTTCTTGTTGAATATTGATTTGTTCACATTCTTTGTATGAACGATTATAGGGTAGTTAGTGAGATCATACAAGCTGAATGTGTGCAGATTAGGACAGGACTTCATGCTGCTGTTCTCATGTGAGACGTTGTGTGGACTTTCCTGCCTTTGGGGACTAGTTCCTTAGGTAGGGTAGAGGTGGACTTTCAGTTCCGATTTGTGCACACCCCATCTTTGCTTGCTGCCCTGACTTGCCTTGTTTTGGCCAAAAATATTTTGTTTTTTCACATCTCAGTAATTTTGGTCTGGCTGTTTCCTCTGCTACCGTTTTTTTTTTTTAATCTTGTCCTTCCTACTTAGTCCTTCCACACCCAGATCTGTCTTACTGACTCCTGCCCATGTCTAGACAAGCTCTATGTAGCTTCTGCTGTGGTGATGGTCATTTAGAGAAGTGATACATTTTAAGTCAAATGTGGGGCACACTCATAATCTCAGCGCTTTGGAGACTAAGGCCAGCCAGCCTGGGCTATGTAATGAGTACCAGGTCTACCAACAGTACACAGTAAGACCCTGTCTTTAGAAAGGTAATAACATTTAAAGTTTGCAAACCATGCCCATCATTTGAGTCATTTCCTCCTCTTATAGATGAGGCTTTGATTGGGCCACACACTGTCCAAGGTAATGTGATCAATAACCAAACCAAGATTAGAATTTGGAGCCCTATTCAGATGAGCAGACATGCTGAATTACTCCCAGTGAACTTAGAGACACAGAATGCCTCTCTTTAGAACCTTTTATGTGAAATATATCTGCTCTAAATCTGTATCACTTTGATTTTTTTAATGTGTATCAGTATTTTGCTTGCATGTATGTGTTTGTATCACATGCATTCCTGTTGCCTAGGGAGACCAGAAGAGGGTGTTGGATCCCCTGTAACTGTTGTTAGTTTGTGAGCCTCCATGTAGGTGCTGGGAACTAAACCTGGGTTCCCTGGAAAAAAACAGTCAGGACTTTTAACTTCTAAGCCAGTGGTTCTCAACCTTCCTAATGCTGCAACACTTTAATACAGTTCCTCATGTGGTAACCCCATCATAGAATTTTTTGTTGCTACTTCATAATTGTAATTTTGCTACTGTTATTAATCATAATGTAATATCTGATATGTGACCTCTGTGAGAGGGTTGCTTAACAACCTCCAAAGGGATTGTGACCCATAGGTTGAGAACCACTGTTCTAAGCCATCTCTCTGGCCCCATGGCTCCATTCCTAACACAGCTGTTGATCATTTGGTTCAAAAAGTAAGAAAGGGGCCAGTACATTACTTTAATCCCAGCACTCTGGAAACAGAGGCAGATGGATCTACATAGTGAGTCCCAGGCCAGCCATGGCTGCATAGTGAGGCTCTGTCTAACAATAGAGAAATGAAGAAAGTGGGAGGATTGATCCGGGGTCAGAACCTCAGTTGTAATCCTGGCCTTGGCAGCAGTTACAAATTGAGAGCATTTCCTCCTAACTTAGCCTGTCTTTAAAGTAGGGTGATGATGGTGGTTCTCTGTGCCATAGATTGTAAACACACAGTAAGAATACATGTGAAAGGAGTTTGGAGATGGTAAGGGTTAGGCGTGTGTCTTATGTAATGATGTTCTGTATTGATTTTTCAGAAGTTATAAAAGCAACACCCTGAAACACAACTCCGTTTATGAAGTCATGGTCCCCTTCTTCTCTCCATGTCTGCTCTTCACTTTGTCTACAGTGTGGGTCCTCCGGTCTCCTTCAGATATTTTAGAAATTCACCCTAGAATATTCTACTTCATGGTTGGAACAGCTTTTGCCAATATCACAGTAAGACTTTTTATTTTTTTTTTCAAAATTATATAAGCCTGAGTGGTAGCTTATGCCTATAATTCAAGGCTAGCCTGGGCTACATGAGACCATGTCTCACAAAACTAAAATAACAAAACAAAGAAGAATCAGAACAGCCTTTGAAAGGTATTCATTGCTGATTGGAGGTTGGAGGTCATGTTTCCTCTGTATTACCAGAAGTTTATTAAAGAAGTTATTAAAGAAGTTTAGTTGTGTCCAGGTTTAGGAGGCGGTTTTGAAATTGTTCTTCATATAACAGAGTTTTTAAAATTGGGATCTACTTCTTTTATCTCAGCTGTTACTGCACTGTGAGAAAATGTCTTCTGTAGCATCTGTTTGTCCTTTTCTCATCCTGTGGTAGAGTACCTGACAGGCAGCTTACAGAAGGGTTTGTTTGGGCTTGTGCTTTTTTTTTTTTTTAAGATTTATTTATTATGTGTATTGTGTTCTGGCTGCATGTATGCCTGCAGGCCTAAACAGAGTGCCAGATTTCATTATAGATGGTTGTGATCCACCATGTGGTTGCTGGGAATTGAACTCAGGACCTCTGGAAGAGTAGCCAGTGCTCTTAACTGCTGAGCCAGCATTTCTCCAGCCCTTGGCTTGTGCTCTAAGAGGGGAAACAGTTCATCATGGCGGGGTGTCATGGTGTCAGGTCGGTGTTGGTCACATTGCAGTTGCAGTGAGGGAGCATCGAGGGGACTTCTCGGCTCATTTCTTTCTTTTTATTCAGTCCAGGACTCCAGCTCACAGATAGTGCTGCCCACATACAAGTGGGTCTTCCTTCCTCATTTAAACCTCTCTGAAAACTCCTCCACAGACATGCCCAGAGGTGTGTTTCTGAGATGACTCTAAATCTAGTCAAGCTGTTAGTGGAGATTAACCAGTACCACATCCCCACTACATTGTCTTAGTCTCTTCTGATACCATCCCAGGATCAGTGCTTCAAGGGTGGGGTCGGGCCACTTGGGGCCCTGAGCAATTGAGAACTATTGACAATAGATACTCTTGAAAGCTTTTTTAATGTGGCTGGTTTTGAAAGTGCTTTGCTAATTAATACCTCCCTTTTCCCTCCCTCTTCTTGCTTCTCCCAAGTGTCAGCTAATTGTTTGCCAAATGAGCAGCACACGGTGCCCGACTTTGAACTGGTTGCTGCTTCCTCTCTTCTTGGTTGTGGCAGCAGTGAACGTAGGTGCAGTGGCCTCCCACCTCGAGAGTCTTCTCCTCTACGCGCTCACGGCAGCCTTCACTCTGGCTCACATCCACTACGGAGTACAAGTGGTGAGTAGTCTAGAGCGAGGCAGACGGCTCTCTTCTGCTTCTTAGGCATCTAGACAGTGGGGAATCATTGCAGAAGAGGCTTGTTAGTGTAGCGACTGGAAATGTGCAGGAGACGCCTCACTGTGGGGGAGATGTGTGTCGTCTCAGACGCTTTTTCCTCGTGATTATATTATGGCAACTACAAATGATTTTTAAGTGAGTGATTATGGGTCATTAGTTCTTATTTTAAATCATTATGTAAGTGATTTTGTTGAGAAAACACTGTGCTTTTCTTTATGTGAGACCAGATAATCACATTTGTTTCTGTTTCTTTGCCTCTTTATTCCTAGGACACTTTTATTGTTTACTAATTTAATTTGGGGAAAACAAGTAGCATTGGTTTATAGTGCTCCCCTGTCTGTTCCTAATCCTGTGAGAAATGGAGTAGGGCAGTATCTTAGGCTTCTATTGCCGTGATAAACACTAAAACCAAAAGCAACTCAGGAAAGAAAGGGTTTATATCAGCCTAGTGCACATCGCGGCCCATTATCAAAGGAAGTCGGGTCAGGAACCTAGAGCAAGAGCTGAAGCAGAGGACATGGAGGAACACTGCTTACTGGCTTGCTCCCCTTGGTTTGCTCAGCCTGCTTCCTTATAGCACCCATGGCTACCTGTCTGTCCATGGGTGGCACCACCCACTATAGGCTAGACTCTCACGCATCATTCATTAATCAAGAAAATGAAGCACAGGCTTGCCCACAGGCCAATCTGATGGAGGCACTTTCTCAGTTGAGGTTGTCCTTCCCAGATGACTCTAACCTGTGTCAGGTTTAGAAAACAAAACAAAAAACCAACTGGCCAGCACAGGCAGATTAGAATTTTAGACTAGAGGAAGTCATTTGCATTATTTCAGTTTTTATCTCATAAGCCTTTACCTTTATTAGCAAATAATGAAAAAATGTAGAGGAAAATGGTTAGTGTTTTTCCGGGTGTGTTCGAGCACAGCTGTTTCTTCAGTGCTAAGTGAAGAAGCAGGAAGATAGCTCTAGGCTGACTCGGATGTGCATGGCAAGACCCTGTCTCAAGAAAGCACAGACAGAAATAAGTACTTTGTACACCCAGTGTTCTCTTCCAAAATAAGAGGTCACCTCAGGATGAATGGACACATACAATGATGTCCGAGCCATGTGGCTGCCCTCCACCCACTCCAACACCTTCTCTAGTTCTCTAGTTATTTTACATATTTTCGTCATTGCCGCATCGTATTCCATCAGGGAGACCACCAGTAGTTACCCAGTTATCAGTCCTAATCAGCTTTTTTTTATTTATCTAGTGATTTAATTTTTTACAGTGTTGGTATGAACATGTTGGAATGCTCTTTTCTTTGGTTTGTGTCCTGTTGAGAGGATAACTGCAGCGTGGGGTAGACTGGGTACCCACACTGCCACTGTAGCGTCTGCTCCCTGTGTTTGTTTTAGAAGGGGCCTGCTGAGAGTTGGCTTGATGAACTGTGATGTCAGATAATTGCTTATGTTTTTATTCTTAAAGATTTATTATATACATTTTGCCAATTTGGGGGGCATTAATTCATTGATCTTATGAGTGATCATTGCCAGTGTCTTGTAATCTCAAGACACTTGTTTTATTTAGTGTGCCCTAGTTGGTCTGGAACTGCCTGGAGACATAGCTCGGCCTCAGCTGAGGCCTCTACCTCCTGAGAGCTGGGAATGAAGATGTGCTGCCACACTTTGCTAGACTCTTCTCTTTAGAAAATGTATATCCACCAGACACATCCCTCTGTGTGTGTGGGTCTGTGATATGAGTATAGGGCCTGTGGAAGCCAGAGGAGGGAATCGGGTCCTGTGGATCTGTGGGGCTGGAGTTACTCGTAACTATGAGCTGCTCAGTATGGGTCTGGGAGCTGAACTCCATGCTTTAACCACTGAGCCCTCTCTGCAGCCCCAGCCCCAGAGTTTTTCAGTGCTCCATCAGCACTTTACTCACTGACCCTTCTGCAGCCTTCACAATCTTTTTTACATTGTAAAAGCAGTACAGATTTATTTTTAAAATCTGGACAGTAGGACCTGTGAGAGGGCCCAGCAGGCGAAGGCTGTTGCCCTGCAACCCTGATAACAGGAGTTGGGTCCCTAGAACCCACATAAAGGTGGAAGGAGAGAACTGACTCGAGTTGTCATCTGACCTCCATGTGTCCATGTGTATGACATAGCACCCATGCACTGTACACATACTCAACAATAACAAATAAAGGTAAAGTTCTCATGGAGCCAGTAAATGGGCTGTTTCCTCCCAGCTCCGAGTTCAGTCTCAGAACCCCAGGACTGAAGGAGAGAACCAATCACTGCACTTGTCTTCTGACGTGCATACCGTGGCATACATGTGCCCTTCTCCACAAATCAATACATCTAAAAAGAAAATGGGGAGCAGGAGAGATGGCTCAGTGGTTAAGAGTACTAGAGGACCTGGGTTCAATTCCCAGCACCCACATGAAGGCTCACAGCCATCTGTAACTCCAGTTCCAGGGAATTGGATGCCTCCTTCTGGACTTCTTGGGCACTGAACACACATGGTGAACAGACATACATGCAAGGAATACCCATAGACAAAAATAATTAAACTTAAAAAATAAATTATAATTTTAAGAAATCTAGAAAATAAACATGCGAACAGGAAGACCATCTTTCTTGTCTATCTTTGTGCTCTTTACTACTTCTAGCCAGAAACCACACAAACTCTTGACTTACATGGAAGTGTAAAGTATCAAAGAACTGACTCCTGCCAGGGATAATGTAGCCAGTGTGGTCTTCAGAGTCATAGATCAGGTTTTTCACCATTTTATCCAGGCTAGGAAGCATTATCTAGCAGTACTGATACTGCTGAGTCCAACTTACTACAGTAATGGCTTTCTTTAGAAGCTGTTGTAGGTCAGATAACCCTATAGTTCCTCAGTAAGTTTGAGAATGAACTTATCTGTTCTAGAAGGCTCGCAGAATGACTAGTGTTTGGTTCAGCGGAGCCTTTCTTGTTTCTGGCAGTTTTACCATGTCAGTAAGTTACTGCCTGCAGAGGGTGAGTTCTGAGTGCCTTCACCGAAGACTCAGGACGTGTTGGTCACTGTCTTGTGTTCTGGTTTTCTGTAGGTGAAGCAGCTGAGCAGCCATTTTCAGATTTACCCCTTTTCATTGAGGAAACCAAACTCAGATTGACTAGGAATGGAAGAGAAGAATCTTGGCCTGTAATCTCCAGGAAGCGCTGTAAATAATGCCTGTAAATATCCCATCCATCACCACTGAACTCAACTGCTCTGCCTGGCAGCTGTGGGATCGCAATGTGTGGCGTGTGGACAGCAGGAGTGAACATGATCTGAGCTTGTGGAATTTTGGGCTTTCTAACTCCCAACTTTATATTTTTATAAAACCATGAGACATTTTGGTTAAGCACAGTGTACATTAAACCAGCTAAATGTTCCTAGCTTCATGAGTCCATAATGTTTCGACTCATACAGAGTTAAGGATGCTTTACTTTACGTTTAAAGTTCCCAGATTGATTCAGGAACACTAATGACGTTCGGATAGCCACAACATGTCCTAATATTTGATACTTTACAAAAGGTCTTTAGCTATGGAAATGGTTGACAGCCCAGATCTATGGTAGAGAAGCATCACACAAGTCTCTCTGGCCCGAGATACCAGCGAACACAGAACTGTGTACAGTTGCCAAATCCTGGTTATTCTCCTGTGGAGCTTCGAGAGGTTGTCTGGTGCCTGGCTCTTCCTGTGGCTCAATGCTGATCAATTGTTTAATTTTCTTTTAGAGAGAAGTGTTCTGTTGTTACTTAGTAGAGAATGGATTGTATTGCAGCTCCCTGTTGTGGCACGTTGTTTACTTGTGGCGTTTCCTCCTGTCAGGATTGGGTGCCTGTGAGCCATGATTCTTGAGGCTGTGTTTGACAGTCCCATTCTCGTGATACTTATGAGGCTGCAGATAAAGGATCTTGTGAGAGAAAAGTTAAACTGGAGTTAGGAACCCAGAACTTCATGATGACCACAATTAGCACCCTGGCACTGCCTGGCCACCTGTCTGCTTGCTTTCATTCTCTCTCCTTCTCGGGGTGAGGTGCTGTGGTTTTTAATCTGACATGGGATAAGATAAGGCAGAGAGACAGTCTCTTTCCCCTAACTCTCCCGCCTCCCTATTTGAAGAAAACTTTTGATATACCTTACTGAGTATTTACTCTTTAAGATGACTCAGTAATTTTTGAGGCTTACTGACAACTCAAAACTCCCTTTAGCTCTATTGTGGTTGTCTCATAAATCTCACCATTTTATAAGTGTGGACATTCTCTTTCTTTGGACTTTGTCTTTGTTTACTTTGGTGGTAATGAAATTTACTTGCTGGTTTTATTTATCCACTGAATGAGGTTTGTGCTTAAATGAAGAGTGTGTCTTAAACCCCTTTTTTTTCTGGGTAGGTTGCACTTGGATAAGGTAGGCACCACTGTGTTGATATGTAATTAAAGTCAACTGTTATTTACCTATGAACGTGACCATTCTTAAATATTGTAGCTCATCTCTTTGTTGAATTTTTGTCTGCTGCTTTGTAATTGATGTTCCACCTGAGTGTTTTTAAGTTCGAATCATTGTCATCCAGGCTGTTGAAACTGAGTGAGGAGCTAACCCATGGCCCTGTGCTGGTTTTAACTGCTTGTAAGGCTGATGTGTGTTTGGGGACTTTGTCTAAGACAAGAAATGAAAGCAGACATTGATGTGGGAAGTGGAAAGTGACTCTGTGTTCATTAATAAATTGCCATCATGGAGGACAGAAAACTAGCCAGTTACATGAAGATAACTGTGCTGTGTACTCTTGCCCTGTAGAACTGAACTGGGCAACTGCGAGTCGGGAAAGAGCTTTGTTATAAGGTTTTTGATGATCATTTTACTGTTTTTTTTGGCGTTGTACACAGGAATAATCATTTGTATAAAAGAAAATAACATATTTATTAAATAATGAATTTGGACCACAGACTTTTTTCACCTTGTACAGTATATTGAAGGATCATGTCTCTCTCTCTCTCCTTCCTTCCTTCCTTTCCTTCTTTCTTTCTTTCTTTC
>LOJH01027207.1:0-11698 GCA_001685095.1 Ellobius talpinus
AGAGGGAGAGAGGGAGAGAGGGAGAGAGGGAGAGAGAGAGAGAGAGAGAGAGACTCACTCCTCACAGGATAGGCAGAAAGGTGGAAGCAGCACCCCTAATACCACAGGCAGTATGAACAAGATGAGAAGAGACCCCACTTATACCCCCATCTCAGGAAGTGGACCAGCACCTCATGTTGTGTGGCATCTCCCCTCAGTGACACTGGTATCTAACCAACTCCTGGGGTTACTCTGTTCTTTGTTTCAAATCAGTGAGTGGGGTAGAGAAGGCCCAGGAACTGGAGCAAATCACCCAACATAAAACTCGTCCTCACATGCAGACCTTCTCCTCCGATCAGGCTGCTGCAAGACCCACTCAGTCCTAATTATTTAAACAGCTTCTCAGAGTATGCCCATCTCAAAACTTCAGATTGTTACTCTCCCTAGTCCAAAATCTCATGATTTTGCTTTTCTAATATACCTATTAATAGTGACCTCTTAATGAAATGTCTTTTCCCTGAAGGAAAGGAAGCAATGGGAAAAACCACATCCCATTCATAAAACTCAACTTATATGAGAGAGCTATAGAAAGGGCCTCATCTGGATTGCTGTGCAAACCTATGACATCACCTTTCCCCAGGGTCTGGGAGCTGGACAGTCACTGCTTCTGATAGATGCTGGGCCTTTTGCCCTGCCTTGTACTGTCCTAAGCCACAATGTCTAACAATTGGATTGGCACCTCCATGTTCATTGCTCAGATGTTCTGACACCGAGTACTGTAGTGGTCTTTGTGGTGACATTAAGGACCACTGGTCATTAAACACGGTGGCAAATCTAGAAAAAGGATGTTCCCTTGTTATCTGTAGCTCTGATTTAAGCCATGTTTTTGTTTAGAGCTTGTTCCCAGCCTATCTCCCTGTGGCTGCTAGCTACTGTGCCTGACACATCTAATTGTATTTCTGCTATGGGTATGTTGAAAGATGTGTTCTGGTCTACTATAACCCCCCACACACACCCCTCATAAGATTTTGCTCCTGGGTAGGCTGGGTGTAAAAGGGGATACTCATTTGTACTGTTGATGTCTGTCAGGGCATTTACAAAATCTTTAAAATGTACTGCTCTTCAGCGTTGAAATGTTTCCAATAAATGCATAGCCCTTATTTCTCAGACACAAATGAAGTCATCCCAGTATATCAGCTAGGATCACTTTTGTGCCAAGTACATCACAAGCCCATGGAGACAAATCCCACACACTGTGCTCAGGCTACTGCGGATCTGCAGACTGCTCTCTTTGCCTGTGGAGAAGGAGCACATCACCTATTTAGAAAGAACAGGCTTGCTTCGTGACTAATAACCATGTCTGTAGCCGCCTTCCAAGCTGAACTCACAGGCTTTTGATCTATACATCCAGGAGACACATTTCAGGATTCCAGCTTGTAGAACTAGGCCCGAGGAAGAGAGTGGAGCCCCTCACTTTCTTCCATCTGTCTGGAACATTCTGGGAGACTAACTCCAGGCTCCTGCCTTTGCAGGCTAAGCCAGTCATTGGTCCCAGAGTCTGCCAGGCCTGGCTTCTCACAGGACTGCTTCCATTGTGCCCACACAGCCATGGGAAATGTACATGTACACTGGTCTTCCCATCTGGAAAGCTGCTATCGACCCCTTCCTTCCAGCTCCCCATTACTACCTGGAATTTGGCCACAACTGGAAGCAGATCTTGGCAGCTCGATTTCCAACTTTCACTCCCTTTCCCCCAATGCTTGAAGTACATTAACAGATATCACACGTGACATTCATCTATTTTGGAACAATGATTCAGATGGAAAGCTCTCCCACCCCACTGTAAACAACTGCAGCACGTGTTTCCGTGTAAGTCTTCCGAGAAATTAGCCGATTCTGCAGCAACAGCATTGATTTACGACAACAGTGGTGCGAGACAGAGCCAACAGGCAGGCCCTCCTGATATGCGCTAAACATCTTTACTCCCTAAAATGGAATTACGTATGGTGTCGAAATGCTTTGGAGCAAAATTATTCGTGTACTCCACCGACAATGTGATTTCCTGGATTTACAATGAGCACTTGGGGAATTGTGTGCATTGCCTAAAAGAGTTAATATCTCTCCCCAAAGTGCTTGATTTTAATATTTGGGAAGTTTATAACCTAGTATACTACATTGCTTTACAAAAATGTCTCATGGCTATAAGCCTCCACGCATATGAAAATACTTGTCTTTGTGGGTAAAAATGCTTCTCTTGACAAAAGTATTAAATAGAACAAGTTTGGACTCTCTAAATCTCACCACTTAGAAAAATCTGCAGTTTTCACATTAACACAATAATAAAAATAACATATGTAATTATCCACCACCATTTAGACAAGGGGTCATTTCAAATGATTGGCTGGACAAAGATAAACCACATTTCTCTTTTGCCCAGTCTCCTTCCTCTACCATTTGCTGCTTCTCAAAACAGCATCCCTGTCAGTCCACCAGCAGCAGCATGCAGAGAAACCAGGAAACTAAGAAGGATGATGACAAACTGTCTATGGCAAGAACCAGGGCCAGGGCTGGAGTCTTCATTAAACTATGGCAGAGTTAGCAGGGAGGATTTGGAAATGGGAAAAGTGAGAACCACAGAAGTTGAGAGGTGGCGAAGACCATGATAGTAATGTGTGAGAAACACTTTGAGACAGTAGAGATGGTTTCGGTCACATGAGAAGCAGAATGCTCACTGCCTTTTTCTGAATGAGAAGCCACTATTTTTCCAGAAGGAAAACATAGATCTTTGTTTAAATGATGTTCACAATCTCTCCCTGCAAGAACCATATAAATCATCCCACACTCAGGCAGCTCACCCTTTGAAGACCAGGACTGTGCTGGGGGAGCAGTAATCCTCCCCACTGGGGGCACCATAAATACAACCCTGTTATCAGCCAGCTCCAGAGCTTCCAAACCTGCGGCCCCAGAAGTGGGAGCCCAGACGAAGCGTGGACTAAGATCCAAGTTGAACTGTTCCTTGAAAAGTTTGACTCCAGTTCATCTGACTTCCTGTGCCTGCCAACTTGGAATGGAGCCCTCCTGAGAACACATTTTTTCCGACAAAATTTACAAAGAGCTGTGCTGCGAGCCAGCAGCTGGAAAGAGCGTGCAGGCAGCCGTGCTCCGAGAGCACATTGTATACAGCCTTCTGGCACCTCTGGGCAGCGCCTGGCAGATGACCAAAAGCCAGAGAGGTAATAAAGTACAGGCTCTCAGGCCAGCCCTGGCCAGGCTCCTTCCCGGGGAGAGGATGACTAATGCCAGGCAACAGCAGAACCATGTTTTTCTGCTCTTAGTAGAAGAGACTCCAAGGAAAAGACCAGATGCCATGTCTACCTCACCTGTCCCGGGGTGACAAGAGGCGAGGCAGCTTCCTCTGTGTGGAACTAGGCAGCACACACTTAGAAGCAAGAGTGAGTCTCTACAAATAAAAGTTTAATTGACCAGCTTCCATTCTAAAGTGATCAGGAACAAGCACCATCCATTCCCTGGGCGTTTTAAAAATAACTGGAAGTCGACCTTCCATTCAGATTGGGGGTTTACCCACATTTCAAATCCTCTTACCTGATTTACATAGCTCTCTGTTCTCAGCACTCCCTTTCAGGAGAAAAAAAAGGCAGGGTACTAGAAGCCACGGCCTATGGGCCTGGGAGAGATGTGCTGTCGCATCCACACAGGTAACCCAGAGCTGCCTTTATTCCCTGTGGGCACCCAAAGGGACAGTTTGGGCTATTTGTTGCCCCAGACCTAGTGAAGGAAAGGACTTCCACCACTCCCCCCAGGCTGTAACTATCATCTCAATTCTAATGCACTGTCTTCTTCACTATCCTCCTGGTTCTAAACATTAATGTCTGCTGTACAAGGCTATGTTCTGAGCCATACTGCCTCCATCTTCAGGAGTTTGGCTGGATCTCCTCACAAAAGATTATCAGAGACAGGCTTCTGGACTGTTGACATTCCTCATAGAAGGAGAGGGAGGGGCCCCATAGGGCCTTCCCCTGAGTATCCAGTCACTCCTCCCAATTAGCTGTACGTATTTCCTGATTGCCTATGATCTTGGGATCTCAAGGAGGGCTTAGAATGCACAGGGAAGAATTAGGAAAGTAGGCTCCAACTACATTGCCATGGGGGAGTTAGCATCTATGTCGGGGATACACTTTCTTCTGTGGTTGCTTTAAGGTTGTCCATGCTCCTGCCCAAAGCCCCTCACCCATGACTCTGTAAATCAGCATAATAAATTCATTGTCTCTCCAGAGTAAATTAGGACATGAACATACCTCAGTTTGTCATTGGGACCAGAGGATGAACAGGAAGACATTGTTAATGTCTCTTTGGGGAAGAAGTTTTAGTAACAGTGTCTATACATGGTCACATTGCAGTTGGGTCTGGAGATGTAGCTTGGACAGTGGAATATTGGCTTAAGTAAGCACAAAGCCCTGGGTTCAATCCCCAGCATGGCATAAACTATGGATGATGAAACATACCTGTAATCCCAGCACTTGGGAGATAAAGACATGAAGATCAGAAATTCAAAGTTATCCTTAGCTACATGGGGAGCCTGAGGCCATCCTGGGCTACATGAGATCCTGTGTTGAGAAAAGAGTAGGGAGAAGAATGCTTCTCAGAAAGGACTAGACAAGCTAAAATGTTCTGAGAGCCAACTACCCATTGGCAAGGCCCAAAGAGATGCCATGGTGTACGTGTGGGCGAGTGTGCTTTATTTGTTTAAAGTCATGGTCCTGGCAAACCCTGGCCACCTAATAGTAAATTGTGAAGACCTCACTACCAAATAAAACAACTTAGGTCAAGGGAAGGCATGAGGCCATGCACACACATGGCCTATCAAAAATGTTTGCTACAGTGTGCATGCCACATAAAATGCAGGCTGTCCAAGCTAAATTCAGAGTTCAGGTAAACAATATGTTGTTTATCCCATCCAGTATGGATGTGTACTTATTCTACGATGTTACGTGTTCATCTTAAATCAAACTCAAAATTGCTATACTCATGTGCTGAGTCTTATTTTTCACGAGGGAGTTCCTGCTGCTACTGAGGCAGAGTTTATTCCGGGTCATGCGCAGAACAGCTGAAGCACTGTGGGAGCCCGGTCAGCCCTGGGGACCCAGCAGAGCAGGAGAAAGGAGCAACCCACCTCCAACTCCTCCCCAGCTTCCAACTCCAGGGGCTTCTGGGAGTTGCTGAGAATTAAACCAGGCTGCCGTAAGCCAGAGTAGGAAAAAGAAATCCGATTTGAAAAGAATACGCCAGGCTGTAAATAGAGGGTATGTGATCAAGCAAGGGAGCTAGGAACCATTGCCTTCTCAGATCTTCTAGGGTAGAGCTGTCTTCAGCCGATTAAAAAAATAAACAGAGACAGCAAAGAAAAAGAGAAACAAGGATGAGAGAATACATACCTGTCTATCTACGAGTGCCGCTGAAAAAGAGAAGCACAAAAAAATTAAAAATAAATAAATAAATAGATAGATAGATAGATAGATAAATAAATAAATAAAAAAGAAGAAGAGAAGCACATCCAGAGAGTGTTGGAAAAGGTTTGGACCAGGTCCTTGTGAGACTTTTAGCCATCTTCTATTAGGATAATTCTAACCACTGGTGAATAAGAAACTCAGCATCATTGCCAAGACTTCCAGAAACTCAGAGGAGGATAAAGAAGAAAATAACAATTTCTCACATCCCTGAGATTGAAAGAGACCCATACACCCCCTTCAGTTAGTGCTCTGGGCACTAATGCAATTTCAGGAGCATTGGAGTTTCAAGGCTTCTAAAACCCTCACTGTTTCGATAAGCCAAAGGGCCTCTGACCAACAACATGAACATGCCTCCAAATGCTTGCTGAGAACCTCTAGTTCTCAGTGAATGAATACTCTCACATGTGTTTGGTCTTTTTGCTCCCCCTGAAATCATAAGGGATTTTATATTTAAAATAACCCCTGAAGTTTATAATTAAGAAAGGTGAGGGTGTCATTTGGTGTAGGAATTTTTAACTTGTGTGTGTTGTGTCCATGTGTGAAGGTGCACATTCATATGTATGCTTACACATGTACAGACCCAAAGTTGGCATCAGGTGTCTTCCTCCATCACCCTCCACTCAGTTTATTGAGGCCGGTCTCTCACTGCATCCAAAGCTGATTAGTTCTGGCCAGTCTAGCCAGCCACCTTGCTCCAGAGATGCCCTGTCCCAGTCTCCCCACTGCTAGGATTACCGGAAGCCTCCATTCCTGCCCCACTTTGACGTAGGTTCTGAAGATGAACACCAATCCTCATGTTTGTACAGTGAGCACTTTATCCACCATGCCATCTCTCCAGCCCTGCGATTTTCAGTGTTTGAGTGGATAAATTGCATCCTGTGCTTACAGTTGGGTTTTTGTTCCTCCTCACTCCTTCTGAACCCCGAACCCCAGGGCCTTCTTCTCTGGGCACTCCCAGTTCTGTTGTGCTTACCCTCTAACTCTGCTGAAATGCATTTTCATCCGGAAGTGCTGAAGAGATGCTTGGCCAAATGATTAACTTACCACCATCCTCCTCACTGGATCACCCAGACGTCTCTTACCTATTTGAAATTCTATGCTATCTCTCTCTCTGTTAGATAGATACCTTGTAGATCTCATGTGCTTGGGAAGTGCTTCCTTCTTCCCCATCACTAACATGTCAAATCTCCCACCCACAACCCACCCTTAAAGTTGTGAATACTCCCTAATTGCCCCCTGTTATCCTTTCTCTCTGCTAGCATTCATTATTGACTATCCTTCTAGGGGAAATCAGAGTCAAGGCTTGTATTAGTGACTATGCTCATCATTATAATGAAAGACCTAACAAAGACAACTTAGGGAAGAGGCTGTTTTTTGGCTCACAGTTTGAGGGCACTCATGGCTGGGGTGTGAGGTGACAATAGAGACTCTAGCTGTGGTGGAAAAAGCACAAAGCAGCGGGTCACACCTCATCCATACACAGGAAGAAGAGAGAGATCCACACTGGTGCCCATCGGACTTCCTGTCTCCTTTCCCCCTTTAATTTGGCCTGGCACCCAAACTACCAAGGGTAGCTCCTCCCCACTCCATTAGTCGCCCTGGGAACACCCTCCCAGGCATGCCCAGAGGTGTGTCTCCCAGGTGATTCAAAACACTCCCATCAAACTGACAATGGAGAATAAACACAACTCTCAGTTTCTGTTTGGATTGGGATTGTCCTAAAAGGAAGGCTAAGTTAGATGCGGAGGCTTTGACTTCTCCACA
Source organism: Ellobius talpinus (assembly GCA_001685095.1). Classification (NCBI taxonomy): domain Eukaryota; kingdom Metazoa; phylum Chordata; class Mammalia; order Rodentia; family Cricetidae; genus Ellobius; species Ellobius talpinus. The sequence goes on from LOJH01027207.1 coordinate 7,272, forward strand.
CAGAACCAAAGTGACTGTTTAGTCAAGATCCTTTTGATGTCTCTCAAAGCCTGACATCTCCTCAAAGGAACCTCCAAATTGGCCTCACTAGGTCCACCCATAGAGTAGACTGTGCTACCTCAAGCGAGTGGCCCAGAAATCCTTTATTACTTCATTTTCCAGCTAATTATTGCTAATTATTAGTGAGGAGTAGGGAAATTATTGATCTGTGTGTGATAGCATCAAAATAAGCTGCTTAACCACTTTCTTTTACATATTCCTTTAGGAATTTTAGGTGTGTAGCTTGTGCTACTGTTCTTGTAGTTTCACCCAAAAATGGCCCAAAGAATAGCAACATAAGGGAAGGGGGTTTGTTGGAGATTACTGTCCAGCATGGTGAGGAGGGGACAGTGCTAAGAGTGAGCTGAAGGGAGCGACAGGAACAAGAGTCTGTTTGCCCACATTTGATTAGCTGCTAGGACAGCAAGTGTGGCTAGGCCCTAAACTTCAAAGCCCACACCCTCCAACAGAGCATGTGCGTGCGCGCGCGCGCGCACACACACACACACACACACACCCCAAAGGTTCTACAATCTATCCAAACAGCACCACCAGGACCAAGTGTCCAAACATATGGGCCTATGGGAGGTGTTTCAAACTCAAACCATACCGTCTTCTGTGTATTCTTTAATCTTAGTCCTGCTCCCTGCCCTGCTGTACCAGTGACACTAGTATTGGAACCATGACCTCCTCATACTGCAGAGGCTTTTAACAGAAGCACTTTTTTCAGGATTCTTACTAAGTGATGTACAGCAACTGATTTCAATGGCTTTTTTTCTCATGTCAAGAAACTATTCTCCTATTCCTGTCTTATTAAGTTTTTATCAGAGATTGATGTAGAATTTTATCAGGTGTCCTCCGGGAGTTTATGGAGGTCTTTCTTCTTTTAATCTACCTGTGTGATATCTTTTATTAATAGATCTCTGAATATTAAAACATTATTGTATTCCTAGAATGGATCTATATGGCATATGAAGCTGTTGTTTGCAACTGACTATGTATTATTTAGGGCTTCTTCTTCCCCTTTGATTCGGCAGCCACATACTCACGACACCAGGGCCAGCCAGCTTAGACCAGTTTCATCCTCCAACGAGAGGAATCTGGAGTTTCTCCCACTTTTCAGGTTTCATGCTCAAGTCTTCGGGGTTCAACACTGCAGCAGGAAGCAGGTTTGTCCCTGTACTTTCGGTGTCCATGCCACAGGGGGGGTTGTTTGTCCTTTTTTCTACTGCAAGCCTTTACCCAAACCCTGGAGAGCTCTGGAGTTATTCTGTACGAACACTAAATTAAAAACAAAGCACTTAATGGAGAGAGGAACTGACACCACAGGCTAGACTGAAAGCGTTTCAGAGTTATAGGAATTAGGGCTCTGGGGAGGAGTCCCGGTAGGTAAAGCACTTCTGGTATAAACATGAGGACCTGAGTCCAGATCCTCAGCCCCTCTGTAAAATCCAGGTGCAGCAATGTGCGACTGTGACCCTGGAGCCAAGGAGACAAATGGCAGAGACAGGTAGTCTAGATGAGATGGTTTGCTTCAGGTTTAGTAGGAGAACTGAAAACTCCATTGTGTCTCAAAATACCTGCTGAAATGCTTACCAATCTTGGTTTTGTCTTTCACCGTAACCACAGGTGCAGTGAGCTCCTGAGTGCCATGGCCACACCATGTCCAGGATCTTCCATTCTTCCTACCGCAGCTTCTGTGCTGTTTCTGGAGCCTGGACATGGTGGCTGCAAATGCCTCATTTAGGGCTGAGCATTCCACTGACACTATTCTGAGTCTTCTGACCAGTTATGAGGCTCTTCATTGACTGTTGCCCTTCCAGAAAGAAACGCCTGAAGCCACAGCTGAGAGAAGCACCAATCTATAGGCATAACTATAAATATTTAGCAACCATATTTAATATGATTCATTTGATCCTAAATGGACTGTGGACATGTTCCCTTAATCTTCGCATAGTCTAATTTTTTAAAAATTCTGAAGCTTCAGACACGGTTCCTTTTATCAGTGTTCACTGGGTGAATATAATATTAGCCTTTAAGTGTTGGTAAAACTTGTGATTTCATGAGAGCTATGACTGTGGTCTGTGCAGTTGGCCCGTGCTTCTTTATAATTAAGACTTTTTCCTTCAGTCATCAGTCCCCACAGATAGATGGCAGACACTGTCCTCCATTGATGATTGATGCAAAGCCCACTAACCCTTGTTAAACGCCAAGCTGGTGCTCTTTACGTATGGCCTGTTTTTACTGTCCCTGCTCTGTTTTCCAACTTGTCCTGTGCAATTATTTCGTGTTAAACTCACTCATAATTATGAAATTGTGGATTTTTTCTCTTATCATTCATTTGGTTATACATTTTTATATTCTAATATTATAATTTCCACATAAAAGTTTATGATTCATACACATTTATGATATCTGCTTTTTACCAATACAAAAGCAAAACACTTGAAATTGAAACTACTTGGACTCTAATTTAATATGAATACTCCACTTTCTAGGTTATGTTTTTTGGTTATCCACATATGTCTTTATCCAATCTCTTATTTTATTTATTATATTATATATACAATGTTATTATATTTCCTATATAGCCAAGACTGACCTCCTGTTTTGGACTCTTTGGCTCTGATATTACAGATATGTGCCACCGTGCCTGGGTACTTTTTTAAATTTTCCTTACCTTTTTTAGTTTAAAAATGACTAAACTTACCTTTCAATTGTCTTAGTTTTATTTCCTGTGGTAAAAGAATGCCCTGACAAATCAACTTAGAGGAGAAAGAGTTTTGTTTTAGTTGGCCCTCCATGCTACAGCTCATCATGGTGGAGAAGTCAAGAGGCAGGAGCTTGAAGCAACTGGTCATGTCCACAGCCAAGGACAGAGGGAGCGAATACATGCACACCAGTGCTCAGCTCACTTCCTCCACTCTTAGAAGTTCAGGAGTCTCTGACTAGGGGATGGTGCCACCCACAGCAGGCAAGTCTTCTCACTTCGATTAATGTAGTTAAGATAACCCCCCACAGACAGGCTAATATGATCTAGACAATCCCTCATTTAGAGGCTCTTTCTTGGTGATTCTACATTGTATCAAATCAACAATCAGAACCAACCATCGCAATCCCACCCCTGGTCAACTTGACACACATGTGTAGGTAAATATAACTTTCACACCCTTTCCCCTAGGCTGTATGTTTGTCTCATAAGGTTAAATACAACCCAAATTTAATGTGCCCCATAATCTTTAAGAAATTAAACATTTTAAAAATCCAATGTGAGCTCCTAAAAATAAAAACAAAACAAGTCTCATTCTTTCAGTATATAACAACATAAAGTAAATGTTCTGATTCCAAAAAAGAAAGACATGGATCACAGATGAGACCAAAACAACCCTCCCAAAACCAGCAGAACAAACAGTAAATCTTAGAACTTCCTGTCCAGCATCTGGAGTTTGTAATATAATCAGCTAGGATCAAATACAGCCGGGTAACCCCACCCTCCGCCCTGCCGCCTGTGCACACACAGCCATCTCCTCCAATGAGCAGCACTCCACATGCAGCTCTCTTTAGCCGATGACTCCTAGTTCTGACATCACCAATATTCTCAGGTCTCAACTGCAACTGAGGTTTCACCTTCACAACCTCACGGAATAGTCTCTCCGTCCCTCTCTGCAAGAACTCCAACCCTGCCACACCATCCCTGACCTCTGATGCTTTCCTGGACCCTCTTAATCTTACATCATTCATGCTTCCAGAACCAGTTCCACATGGCCGACACAGCACTGCCAAGTTCTGCTGCCAGCTCAAAATGTAGCCTGGCCTGCTTGGACCACAGCTACATCAGTTTTTGTGTGCTGACCCTAGGGAAATGTTTTTTTTGGGGGGTGGGGGCAATGAACTCCTTTAGTTTAGGCTGTTGCTTTTTCCTTTGAATAAATTTGGATCATTACATAATGGATCCTCTGGTGAATGGAGTTTTACCCTCAGGGCGCTTCTCCTATTCTCTTACTGCAGCCCAGGCAACTTCTCCACAGTGGTGCCAATTGCTCTCTCAATTACAGCAGCCTTTTCAGCATCAACATGGATAGCATCCTGTTAATCAGTCCATCATCTCCCCAAGCAACTTCACTCTGCATCTCAGGAAACAGGCAGGATGGTGCCAGATTTTTGATAAAAATACCACACGAAAGGCCCCAGTCTCTCACCTCTGAAACCTCATGAGCCAGGCGTCCACTGTCCACATGTCTCTCTCTCAGACAAACTTCATGAGCCAGGCCTCCACTGTTCACATGTCTCTCAGCAAAACCTCGTGAGCCAGGTGTCCACTGTCCACATGTCTGTCTCTCAGCAAAACCTCGTGAGCCAGGCGTCCACTGTCCACATGTCTCTCTCTC
>LOJH01027208.1:0-10589 GCA_001685095.1 Ellobius talpinus
TTCTGTAAAGCAAAGGACACAGTCAACAAGACAAAACAGCAGCCTACAGAATGGTAAAAAATCTCCACCAACCCCACATCTGACAGAGGCTTGATCTCCAAAATATATAAAGAACTCAAAAAACTAGACATCAAAATACTAAGTAATCCAATTAAAAAATGGTGTACAGATCTAAACAGAGAATTCTCAACAGAAGAATATGAAATGGCCTAAAGACATTTAAGGAATTGCTCTACATCCTTAGGCATCAGGGAAATGCAAATCAAAATGGCTCTGAGATACCATCTTACACCTGTCAGAAAGGCTAAAATCAAAAACACAAATGACAGCTTATGTTGGAGAGGATGTGAAGTAAGGTGATCACTCCTTCACTGCCGGTGGGAGAGCAAACTTGTACAACCATTTTGGAAATCAGTATGGTGACTTCTCACAAAATTGGGAATCAATCTACCTGAAGACCCAGTGATACTAGTCTTTGGCATACACCCAAAGGATGCTCTATTATACCACAAGGACACTTACTTAACTATGTTCATAGCAACATTATTCATAATAGCCAGAACTTGGAAACAGTCTAGATAACCTTCAACTGATGAATGGATAAAGAAAAGGTGGTACATTTATACAACAGAGTATTACTCAGCTGTTCAAAACAAGGACATTTGGAAATTTGAAGGCAAATGATGGAACCAGAAAAAATCATCCTGAGTGAGGTAACCCAGGGACAGAAAGACAAACACAGTATAGCCTCACTCATAAGAGGATACTGGATGTAAAACAAATGATAACCAGACTAAAATCCACAGCTCCAGAGTACCTAGGTAATAAAAAGGATCCTAACAGGGATGCATGAATCGCCCTGGGAAGGGAAAATAGGTACGACCTCCTATGTAAACTGGGGGCAGGGTGGGAGCAGTGGTACAGGAGAGGGGATGGGGAATGAGAACCTGAGAGAAGGGGATGGTCAAGTTGGGGGAGGGACAGAGTGGGTGAGCATTAGGGAGAAACCTGATGTTAGGGAAATTCTCAGGAATCCACAAAAATGACCCCAGCTAAGACTCCTAGCAATAGTGGAGAGTATGCCTGAACTGGCCTTCCCTCCTTTTAATCAGAGTGGTGAATACCCTGACTGTCATTATGGAACCTTCATCCAGTAACTGATGGAAGCAGATGCAGAGATCCACAGCCAAGCACCAGCCTGAGCTCTGGGAGTCCTGTGAAAGAGAGGGAGGAAGAATTATTATGAGCTAAGGGGGTGTCAAGATCATAATGGGAAAGTCGACAGAGACAGTTGAACCAAGCTAGTAGGAACTCATGAACTCTAGACTGACAGCTTTAGAGACTGTATAGGACCAAACTAGGCCTTCTGCATGTGGGCGACAGTTGTATAGCTTGACCTGTTTGAGGGAGTCCTGTCAGAGGGACCAGGATCTATCCCTAGTGCATGAGCTGGCTTTTTGGAGCCCATTCACTTTGGTGGGATGCCTTGCTTAGCTTTGATGCAGGAGGGATGAGCTTGGTCCTGCCTCAATGTGCCAGGCTTTGTTGACTCCCCATGGGAGGAGGCCTTACCCTTTGGGAGGAGTAGATGGGGGATGGGTTGGGGGTAAATGGGGGAGCAGGAGGAGAGGTGGGAGGAGGAACTGTGGTGGTACGTAAAATGAATAAAAAATTAAAAAATAAATAAGTAAATAAAAATGATCAGTACTTGACATAAAAATCACAGTGGAGAAAACTGGCTTCACTGTGAACTATCTATGTTTATGGAGACTCACAAAGACATGGATTTTATTAGGGCTTGGGGGCAAATTTAATCAGTTTAATACATTTAAAAGTGAAAATATATTTTCAAAATGGGAGGAGTCCATGCAAGTTTGTATAATTAGAAGAAAAATAAACAAGACAACAAAAGATGACAAGTTGACAATATATGAATAATGGAAAGTAGGAATTAAAGAAGTTATTTCCCAAGCAGAGGACAATAAAAGCCACAGCCCAGGTAAAAAAGTGTGCAAAGGACAGTCATACTCTTTGGATTTCAGGAAGATAAGATAGAAAAAAGTCATGTAGATCCAGCTATGGAGGGTCATAAAATCTAGGACAGAGTACTTGTATTATTTCTGGAGACAATTGGGGCACATTTGAGAAAGGGAATTACATGACCCAGGCTGGCACAATAGAACTCTTATAACTCATGAGGTTTACCCGAAGCACAATTATTGCTGATTGAAATAAATACTGAGATGTACTTTAGGAAGATTAATTTGGCAGAAGTGCAAAGAATGGGTTGGAGGGCATCCAGATAAGAGGTAATGAGTCCCAGGCAGTAGGAGGAGGAAGGCAAAGGAGATGGATGACATGGATAGTAGAAACATTGCAGAGAGAGCTCAGAAAGGACTTGGAGGATAAAGAAGAAATTAAAGAGATTCTATACTTGTGAGTTTGATGTATAGAGATAGGAATGATGCCAGAGACAAAAAATAATGAGCTATCAGGACAGAGGCAATGTGCATCTTGGAATGGAAATCTGTAGCTCAGAAAGACATAAAGGCTGGGGAGAAGGATCTGGCACTCTGCTATGTCCAGAAGTAGACCATTTCATAAAAGAAGAACTAGCAAAAGACAAGTTAAGCAAGGTAACAGATTGAATCCCAACCTTACTTTAGGTACAGGAAGGAGTTGTCTCTCTAGCAGAAAGGCTCCCTAGAGGAGGTAGCAAATGTGAAAAACTCCAGAAACATTAGAAAGAAAGCCAGATTGGTAGATAGAAACTGCAGCATTTAGTACTACTTCATTATTTTGAGTTTCATGGCTGTAGGAAAGCCCTTCTGCACTGTAAGCCTCAATAGAGTTATGGAGGACAATACAGTAGACTTATGGAAAACAGTGATGGCAGGTACTTCAAACAACATAGTCCCTTTGATTAGAACTTCATTCTGGTGTATTACTTGTCTTTGGTTTAGCAAAGAAAGGTAGAAAACTCTCTAGGTTGAGGAACAGCATAGCAAAGACAAATGATGGAGGAGTTGAGGTTCTGTTGCTCAGTGGCATTGACTGCCTGTCATGCATAAAATCCTTGCATTTTTTAACTATTATATGGAGTATCAGTCTTTTTCTGAAAATGATTTGTCAGAGACCAGCAAATTTACTTATATAGGGCCAGGTATGAAATATTTATATAAGTATAAATAAAATAATTTGTATCCATGTTCTAAAATATGATATTTTATTAATTCTTTGAGGATTTCATACATGCATATAATGTTTGATCCTGTTATTCTTGCTCCTCCCCAAATTTCTCCCAGATCCACCCTCCATCCCACCTAAAATCTTATCTTTTTTAGTTATAACCCGTTGAATCCAATTTTGTACTGCTCATATTCTTTTGGGTACAGTACCATCATGGTCAACCTATCCAGGGCCACACCCTTAATGAAAACTGACTCTGCCTTCCCCAGAAGCCATGAACTGTCAATAGCTCCTCAGCTAGTGCTGGGAACTAATGATCCCCTCCCTATTCCTTACTGGAAAGTGGACTGACTTGACTCTGGGCAGCAACTGGGCAAGCGAACACAGCTGCAGTGAGTTCCTGAAGGCAGAGGTTCTGTCATGTACAGAGATACTGTATTGCTCTGCTCATGTCCAACCTGACCTCTGGTTTACAAACTTTCTGTCCCCCTTCCACAATGGTCCTTGAGACTTTGGAACAGGGGTGTGATATACATATCCATTTTTATATTTAAGTTTTATAAACTAAGGTAGACTGAGGAATTATTATCTACACCCTGCTATAGAAAAGTAGGAAAGATTCAGAGATTTATAAATATTAAAATATAATATATATGTGTGTGTATTTATATACACAAATGTGCACATGCACAGATGCACATGTGCACACACACATATTTGTGGTGGCTTGGAAGAAAATGGCTCCCAAAGCAGGTGGCACTATTAGGAGGTGTTGCCTTGTTGGAGTAGGTGTGGTCTTTTTGGAGGAAGTGTATCACTATGGAGGTGGGCTTTGAGGTCTCATATATGCTCAAGCCATGCCCAGTGAGACAGACCACTTCCTGTTGCCTGTGCAAGATGTAGAACTGTCAGCTATCTCTCCAGCATTATGTCTGCCTGCTCACTGCCATGGCCCCCCATGATGATAATGGACTGAGCCTCTGACCTGTAAGCCAATCCAATTAAATGTTTCCTTTATAAGACTTGACATGGTCATGGTGTCTCTTCACAACAATAGAAACCCTAAGAAAATATTGCACACAGCCTGATATAGGGAAGTGACTCTGGCACTACATGATAAAGACATAACAATGAATAAAGACTGTCCTCACCGCTTCATGGTTCTTATAGTTGGGGTGAGAAAATTTCTGAACCACATGGGTTATACTTGCCTATGATTTATTGGTCAAGGAGATCCCAGAGGCACTCCAAACAACATAAGCTATTACCATTTGCTTTAAGTTACCCTCTATAACTAGATAATAACACCATATTGCTGAAGGCATCACATACTTCTGTTGCAGGACACAGAACATCAGTCTTGAACTAACAAGGAAACCCTCTCTTTGTTGGCTAACTTCCATAGTTCTGTAAGTTGTTATGCAGGCTGTGGGAGAAAAGACAGTGATTTTATACAGTCCTGGACCCTGCTTGCTACAATACTGACCTACCAGGCAAGATGTGTACACTGGTGTCATAGTTGCAAGACTCTCATGATTAGACTTTTGACCTACCCCACAGGAGGGAATTCATACCTGGTAATGTATACATGGTGAAAACCCATGTCTAGGGAAGTCATAGGCCCTTGGGCAGAACCTATTGATACTGTTTTTCTGAATGGTCATGTTATCAAACTACCTTTTAAATATTTATATCTATAGATTTGTGTTGCTTTTAACCTTCCTTGGTCAGAGAAGTTTCTTATTGCACGGGTCATAGTTCATGCAGAGATTCATTACTATTGAAAATGCTGAGTAAAAAGGACCTGTGTGTGCTCACCCATAAGACAGGATACTTGTATCAACAATTTCCCTGTCCCTGAGTGGTATGGGAAGTCCTTCTGAATATGTGTTGCTTTTATTGATTAATAAAGAAGCTGCTTTGGACCTATAGCAGAGCAGAACAGAGCTAGGCAGGGAAAACTAAACTGAATTCTGGGAGAAAGAAGGCAGAGTCAGGGAGAAGCCATGTAGCCCTGCAGGAGATAGACAGCCACGAGGTGATACAAAGATTAATGGAGATGGGTTAGTTTAGGATATAAGAGCTAGCTAAAAATATGCTCAAGCTATTAGACAAACAGTATTGCAAATAATATAGTTTCTGTGTAATTATTTCGAGTCAAGGTGGTCAAGAAACAAACTAGTGGCCTCCTCCAACACCTGAGGATCAGGAAACATTGCAGAAGAGGGGGCAGAGAGAATATAAGAGTCAGAGGATACATAGATATGTTGTGAAATGCTGGCCTCTGGATATGATGTGGCTGTTGCACAGATGAACTCACAGCAGATGTGGCTCTGCACACAAGATCATCACAAGATCAAGCCAGTCAAAAATTCCAATGTAGAAGAAGAAGGGACTACAGAGGCACCACCCCAAGCTTAGGGGACCTGTTAGCAGTTGATGATGCTAGGAGGTGGATAGTCACTCTTCTTTGGGGGGCTGACGGTATGGCCACTGGTAGGCAGCTTCCTCATGCCCTAGTATATGATCTCATACCCATCTGCATACAGAAAGCAGTAACTCAACTTTGAGTTAAAATACAGGAAGGAACATATGAAATTTGGAGGAAGATATGATGATGAGGTTATGGGCAGGCAGTTGGAGGGAAAAGTGAGGGTTGGTTATGATCAAGATACATTATATGCATTTATGAAATATTTAAATAATAAAAATAACAAATAACACTCAGTAGGACATGTTAAATAAGTGGTAGATTAGACTGGCTTGCCAAATCCTGATATAATCTCATGGGAAACATACATTAGCAGATTCTTCCAATGCATTGAGATAATGGCTAGAATACTAGAATTCCATAGGAGCAGAAAAGGGCTACTTGAATCAACCCAGCGTGTCAAAGAAAATATCCTTAAAATGGGTATCCCTGGGCTCTACTTTCAAGCTCGTGAATGCTACTGTGAAGGAGTCCAGAGAAAGAAATGGAAATAACCAGTTCTGGTAAGAAGTAAAATGAAGACTCATAGAGTTGACAATCAGCATGATATTCTTGGAAACGTCATTGCTCCAGAATAAATCAGCAACAAGGTATAATACATGAAGCTGCAGGTATGAGCAGAGATGGGAATAAATAGCTCACTCTTCTTACTGCCCACTGGGCAAGGGAGGTCACTGGGAAGTTTTTGGCAGGGGATGGAAATAGAATTGAATCTGTATTCTAGATTTGTCTCTGTGCTAGCACCACCTCGGCAGATAGATTTGAGACAGTGAAGAAGCTTATGAAATAGTTCAAAGAAGAGATAAGGAGGGACTGAACTAAGGTAGTCACAGAGAAAATGCAAAGAAAAGTAAAGATTCTGGGGCAATCTAAAGGGCAAACCGCTCTCACTGACAGACATTAATGAGTCAAGAATGACTACTGAGTTTCCAGTTGGATGTCTGAACCATGGTACTATCAACTACTACTGGCAGTGGGGGAGTATAAGGGCTAGAAAAAAGTTCAGATTTTTACATACTACACTTGAATTTCCTATTGGATTTTCCTGCAGTGACTTTATTGGTGTTCTGAATATATGAATCTGAATTTTGGGGGAGATCAGACGTAGAAATATACTCCTTAGCACTGAGGTGGTAGTTGAAAAAATGACTGAAAGGAATAGCACAGGTTGAATGAGCAGAGTCAGCAAAGTATGAGCCACGGAGGTCAAAAGGAGGAAAACAGAATAGGAGAAAATGGAATTGATACCTTGGTAATGTAGAAGAACAGGAGTGAAAAGAATGGCGCATGAGAAAGCTAGATGGAGAAGTTGTTACCGCAGAGTTGAAGTTACATTTTCCTCTACTGATTCTGGAGAATTGAGCCTGATGCCTTCCACGTAGTAGTTCTCAAACTGCTGGCTTTTCATTTAGAAATCTTAGTAAAATTCATAACTGGAATAGCTCCCTCTACTCAAGAGTTTTTTATTAGTAGACCTAATGTGGCATCCAATAAAATACATTTGTACCAAGTTTCTAAGTAATAGTCATTAATGAGCACCAGCTCTAAAACATCTATTGTATAATTAATTAATTTCTAATGGATCTATGCATCTTCCTTAGAAAAACTGAAATAATAGTTACAAATTACATTCTGTATTCAGTGACGGAGTCAAGAAAGACTGTAGGTGTTCACGATTGAATTCAGACTGCAGAAAAAGCCTGACATTCAATAAATAATTGCTGACTCAAATGCTTACAAAAGCATGGTGCTGCATGCCTATAATTCCACAATCTTCGAGGCTGAGACAGGATGATCATGAGTTCGAGACCACCCTGGATAAGACCCTATCTCTAACGTGGGGGAGAGGTGCCAAGGTCAATTTCACAATCAGAAGAGCGAGTTGTTGATAACGAAGTGTTTATTCCTCAAGATTGAGAATGCCCGAGACTCTAAAGTATGTGGCCATCTGAAAGGACAACAAAATTTTTCAGTCTGACATTCTGAATTGTGATAGAAAATATGACTAGGATTCAGGTGCAAGAGTGGGAAATACAAATGAGAAAATGATCTGGAGGCCAACTGATAACATCTATAAGGAAACTAGAGTGATAAAGGCTACTTTGAACTTCAAAAAATACAGGATATCACAACAGCATAGAGGAATAACTAAATTAGTGTAAGCGAAAATACTGTTCATTAAATTACTTCTTAGTTTTTGATTTGCTTTTTTGTAGCCTAGGCTGGCCTTGACTTCATTATATACCCAACGCTGGTCTTGAACTCCTGATCCTCCTGTCTCCCACCACCCAAAAGTACCACAACCACAGGTAGTGGGCCTATAGGCATATGTCACCACAGCTAGAACAAACAAACAAACAAACAAAAACCCTATCATTATATTTTGTGTTTTTATCCATTACTTTTTCTTACTTCCCCCTCTAAATTTTATTATAGTAGACTATTTTTTTCCTACTGAGCACGGAGCCAAGGGCCTTGTGCTAAGTAGGCACTCTACCACTGAGTTTTTCTTTGCTTTGCTCTGCTTTGCTTTGTGGTACTGGGAATGGAAAATTGAACCTGGGGCTCCACAGATGCTAGGCAAGTGCTCTATCACTGAGCTGTATCAGCTATTAAAAAATCCCTTTATGCAATATCTTTCAGCTATTCATTATAATCAAAACTATTTGTGTACATTTTTCAGTGGAAAGTTTATTTTGAAATGTCATCCATATATGTCCTTTATATGTTATGCATATTTCTTCTTAAGGGTACTTCTGAGTTTTTATGTGTTTAGCTGATAGTAAGTGACAGTTCTTACGTTGTACAGCTTCTAACTGGTTATTGCGGTCTACTGTTAACTTTACATGAAATTTGTTCTTCTTTGACTTCTCCTTTAAACTGATTTCAATACTCTACAGTTTGGTCATCAGAATTAAATAAAGTCCAACATATGTTAATTTCTAAGTCTGTATTAGACTTAAGATTTTACCTTTTTTCAAGAAAAATCTTTAAGCATTTAAAATAAATTGTTATCATCCTATATTTCTAAATTATACTTGATAGGCTTGCATTTATGAACTTTGCATCTAAACTCAATAATTAGAGTATCCTGATTCTGGCTTCAAAAACAACCTGAATAAATCTGCAACATTTTCAGATCTATAGCATTGTAATAGAATCTAGGTTATTTCAAAATCTTTGAAGGCACTCATTGATTGAAACTATATGAACCTAAAATATTTCTGGGAATTCCCATTTGATTATTATTGTTTTCAGTGTTTCAGATCATTTTATTATACAGCTTTTCAATAATTTTGGCATTTAAAACTTAAGTAGATATGTTAAATTTCTCTGTGATTTCAAGATTTCCTAAAGTATAATTAGAGTAATCTGTCGTTAATTCAAGAAACTACTTCTATGATATTATTTGTCATTCATCATTTAAATTTTATTTATAATTCATTTTTGTTTACTTGATTAAATTTGCTAGAGGCTTATCTATTTAATCCATCTTCCCAGTCCTCCAAATCAAGCTCTTGACATCAATATTATATTGGATTCTTAGATACGTAATTGCATTCTTCATTTTTAATAAAATGTTATAAATTTACTTCAGAATACTAATTTCAAAGTTTTGACAAGTCATGCTCTCAACTTTATTATTTTTATTAATTTGTTACTTTTCCTTTAGTTTGATATTTGTATATGTGTTCTGCTATATTAAAGTTGCTAAAGATTTTTGTTTAAATTTGGGAAATTTGTACATTATCATCAGAAATAAAGCCAATGTCACTTCTGCTGCTAAGAATTTGCATATATTTTCTGCAGTATAACATGCAATCATTTTAAAATTTTCCATGAATATTTGAAAATAACAAATTACTACCTATAAAATATTTTAAAATTTTATTAATTATAATGAATAACTTAGGTTTTCAAATTTTCCAAGTACTTACATTTTGGTGTTCTTTGTTTAAATGCTTAAGTTATGTCAAAGTCTTCAACGCAGACATTTTCATCAATTCTTTTTCTACTGCTAAAAGGTTTTTCTTTAGATATTTAGATATGGTTATTTTTAGTTAAAAATGGTACTTAGTCATAAAGTTCTAGCCCTCGCTAAGGAGCTAGTAGTAAATGACAGCTTGCAGGAAAGGGAAAGTTAGTTTTCATGAAGGGTATGTCCCCTGGTAGATCAAAAATGGTCCAGTGGATGACCACACACTCACAAACATATAGGCAGGACCATTTGGATCGATTTTTTTTAAATCCATGAAGGTACAATGTTGGGTGGGTATGGAATTGGAGGCTGGGAATAAATGGGGAAGAGGATAAATATAATCAAATTACAATGCACGAAACTCTTCAATAATTAACAAAATATTCAGAGTTGCTTAGGAGTATGTCTTTAATATGGTTAAACATTCTATCCATTTAAACCTTTTGAAAATATCACGGTTCTATGGCTCTTATTTTTAATTTTTTTTCAAGTAGAAAAGTGACCTGCTCAGATGCTGTTTTTGAAGCATGGATTGATTGGAAAGAGATAAAGCTGAATGCTGAGAACCCAGTGGGAAGGCTCTCAAAATAGTACAGGTGAAAAATCAAGAGTGATTGAATTGAGACAAACTAACAGAGATTTAGGGCAGGTTAGACATGTCAAGGCTTGAAATTACTTGGACTTGAGGGTGAGGCAAGAGGTGGCTTGACAATGACACCTTGATTTCTGACTTAGTTACCATCTTTTTAAAGGGCAATCAATATACCACTGGGGATGTGCTTCAGAGGTAAAGTGCTTCCCTAGAATGTACAAGGCTCTGGGTTTGATCCCTGGAAATGAGCACCTGCACACACGTGTGCGTGCATGTGCACACACACACATAGACACACAGGCACAGAGAGAGAGAGAGAGAGAGAGAGAGAGAGAGAG
>LOJH01027209.1:0-16474 GCA_001685095.1 Ellobius talpinus
CATTGGTTAATGAATAAAGAAACTGCCTTGGCCTAATAGGGCAGAACTTAGGTATGTGGGAAAGACGGGACTGAATTCTGGGAGGGAGAAAGCAGAGTCAGAGAGATGCCATGGATCCACCACCAGAGATAGATGTGCTGAATTTTACCTGGTAAGTCACTGCCACATTGCGATACACAGATTGATAGAAATGGGTTAAATTAAGATGTAAGAATTAGCCAATAAGAAACTAGAGCTAATGGGCCAAGCAGTGTTTTAATGAATATGGTTTCTGTGCGAGTATTTCGATTCTGGGCAGCCAGGACAAACAAGTGGCCCTCTCCTTGCCTCATATGGAGGCTGAACACTCATAAACATGAAATAAAATAACAATAAGCAAACAATTTTAAATATTAAAAATGGCAAATACTACTTATTATATACTTATTTGGCTGTGTCTAAAACTTTGCAATGCAAGCAAAGGAGCACTTCAGTCATTACTTAGGCAATTGCCACATTAGTCAATAAGCTTGTCACTATAAATATGCTTATTGCTCTTTAAATATTTCTAATTGGTCAGAAAGATAAATGAATTGGGTTTCATCAATCAACTGCTACTCTACCCTCTTGGAATCTAAATTTTTAGAAAAAGGGAATTATTGAAATCACATTTCCTTAAAGCTCCCTTATCTTTATGGCTCTCTTTTCTAATTGAATAAAATATCTCAGCCTGCTTAAATTAAGTGGTCTAGGTTGTGAGTTAGAGCGACAGTTTCCATTAACCTAGGAATTGGTGAAAGCCATTAACTCCTGCATTTGCAATTTCTTAATAACTGTCCTTTTAAAAAGGCACTGGCTTTCTTATTATCACTCTACTATGAACAACAAGTTAGGTATGGCCTTATAAACTGCTCTCAGAATCTCCAGATAACTTAGAAGCAGTTTATGGCATCTATTCCCCTTGAGGGACAATGCACAGGATTCCCCCGTTTAAGTGACATAGCTTTCCTTCTCTTCTATTGCTGTTGCTCTTTTGCACTGAGTTCTTCATATCAGCATTTTGTAGTAAACCCAGATGCAGAGGTGGTGACATGCTCCATGAACTTAAATGCTTATCAGGGTAAAGGATACATAAGAACTGCTACCAAATCAAGCAGAAGCTTCTCCTGCAGACCATGGGCACTGTTGCCCGTGGAGCTTGAAGTACTGACAGAAAGGCAATCACACCCTTGAGAACAGAGAGTCACTACTTGTCCTTCCCATGCCATTCAACTTTTGTACCACAGAAAGAAATTCACTATTTTGATTGGTCTCCATTGTTCCATAGAAAGAGAAGAAAAGCTGCTTCTCATTTTTTAATGAAGCTTTCTTTTGCTGCCTACAGTACAGATAATATAAGAACACAGCAGAACGCAACTTTATATGTAGTTGTGATGAGATAATGAGGCAATAACTTGCATACTATCGCCAAAATAAGTATTTGAGTATCAGCAGTGATCTGCATATCTAATAACATCTTTTCTATTTCACTCATCTGAATGAGTTGTATTCAGTCCGCCCTGTATTTGAGGACATAAGATTACATTTTATGAGCTTTGGCACTAGAGTCTTGTGGATCTATCTTTGAGAATAATCAAATGTTCTTCAGTCTTTGCACTGACGCTAAAGAGTGGTGTGAGAAGGCTGCTTGTTGATTCCTGGCTGCTCAACCCCAAAATAATCACATAGAAACTGTATTACTGTATTAATTAAATCACTGCTTGGCCTATTAGCTCTAACTTCTTATTGACTAGCTCTTACATATTTTTTCCTTACGGACTATTGTGTGTTAGCTCTTACATATTAATTTAACCCATTTCTATTAATCTGTGAATCACCATGAGGTAGTGGCTTACTGGGTAAAGTTTAGGCATCTGTCTCCAGCTGGGCTACCTGGCTTCTCCCTGACTCTGCCCTTCTTTCTCCCAGCATTCAGTTCAGTCCTCCCTGCCTNTTAAATCACTGCTTGGCCTATTAGCTCTAACTTCTTATTGACTAGCTCTTACATATTTTTTCCTTACGGACTATTGTGTGTTAGCTCTTACATATTAATTTAACCCATTTCTATTAATCTGTGAATCACCATGAGGTAGTGGCTTACTGGGTAAAGTTTAGGCATCTGTCTCCAGCTGGGCTACCTGGCTTCTCCCTGACTCTGCCCTTCTTTCTCCCAGCATTCAGTTCAGTCCTCCCTGCCTAGCTCTGTTATACCCTATCAGGCCAAGCCAGCTTCATTATTCACCAATGGTATTCACAGCTTACAGAGGGGAATCCCACATCAAAAGAGAAATCATAGGAATGGGTGAATTTTAACCAAACTCTGATATAGTTAAAATATAGAAACATAGATCTCTTCAACTTTATCTAGCAGCCAAAGACTCATCTTTTGCAGACTATTCATTAACTGCTCTTTTGTGAATCTTTTCCAAGTGTTATTGACCTCTTGAAAGAACCAGAAACCAAATAAACCCATCAGACTATGACAGTTAGTTTGTTTTAATCTAAATGGAATGTTTTTCTCTTATATGTTGAGTTTAGATGGATTTCTGGAAATGGCTATAGTTTTAAGAAAGATATGTGTCTCCCCACCCTTGAAATCTAAACTAGTTTGCTCATCCATAGAACAGGGCACAGTTCTCTGTTTACATTTCCACAGTCCACAGACTGACTTACTGTGAAATCACAGGCTAAGCTGTCTTGGCTAATGAATCACACAGTACATTAAAAAAAAGCAGGGTCCTTGCCTTGGAAGGAAGAAACACAATTCTGATAGTAATTTCTCTGTCAGTATTTATTCACCTCTATGTGTATATGCATATTGATATTGTTCTTCTAAGTCAACACAGAGATATTGTGCCATGATTATATCAAAATATTGTATTTTCCTTGACTATGCTTTAGTAATAGCCTTTTTGTGTTTTAAAAAATTTAATTCAGGCTCTTATATACAATGCAAAACAAGACTATTCTACAATTCTTAGTTAAATGTGACCACTCCCAGTTATCTGAAGCCTTATAGAAATGAATCTGGTGTCATGGCTTATGTATTGATATTTAATTCTTGGTGACTTGAGGCTTGGAACTATACAGAAATGTTGGGGATCCGTATGTTTCAATGAGTCTTGGGTTGCATATTTTCTAACACAAACTTCAAAATACCTTTAAACTTTCAAGGCTTCAGAAAAGTTTAGTTTTTGCGGAGGGGGTAATTTATATAGAAGAATAGACAGTAAGGACAAATAAACAATAAAACGCATTGTGTTATAAACATCCCGACAGTGTGATGAGGAGCCCTGGGCCACAGTTACTCTGGCTGTTTTCCCGTTTCCCTGAACACTGGTGTTTTCATATGCCCCATCCCAGTGTTGAGGATAGGAACTGAATTCTCCAAGATGAAAACGTGAGCTAGTCTTTCAAAATTGCCTAAGATCTTAAGAACACAAGAGGAATGATTTTTGTCTAACTTGTCTCTCTTGTGTCTGTTTTGAACATGTATTGCTTGTGTTAAGAAAGTCACCTGCGTTTCTATAACATAATTTTCTTGCCGAGAATTAAATGCATTAGCATTAGAATGTCACCATAGGTTTTATTTATATGTATTCACTCATCATGATATAGGTAGCATCTATAATGGTCATTAAGTAAGTTCATAACTTCTCCAACGACTTAATTGCAGCAAACATTGCAGCTAAACTTGTATTCAAATTTCAACTGAATTATTTTTCTGAAGAAAGTATTTGGGGCAACTGCTGGCAGGGCTCAGTAGTCACAAGCTCGTGCTTGCATGTCAATAAGAACGCCATTCATCTCCAGTATTCAGTGCTTCTCAGCAACTGCCCTGCTTTGCTTATTTATGTTTAGGAACAAATGTAGATCTTAAACCTCTAGGTACTGAAAAATATGTGCATTTCCTAGAACACTGGACTCCATGGAAACAGGTTTCTTGAGTCATCCCCATTTAAATTGCGGTCTTTTGATTGATGTCATCCCTTGACACTTGTTAAGGAATTACTTATCTTCTCATTACCATGAATTTCTACCCCTTCTCATAAACAAATGAAACCTTTAGCTCAAAGTTCAATGTATCAAGCGTAAACTAAACGAATTAGGACTCTTCGGGGAATGTGTGTTAAGAAGAATGAAGCATTGATGACTGATTAGCAGTTGTAACTCTCCAAATTGAATTATTGACTCAAGTGACACTAGATCCTCACAAATTGCCATCTATAAAGTATGTATATATTTGACCTTCGGATTACTGTGGATCATGTGAGTACTTCAGTGTATTGCAAGCAGTTGCCCACAGTGTATTTCCTTGTAGGTTGCAGAAGGAGAAAATACATTTACCTACAACACTGAATGCTACTTAGACAGAGCTCAGCAATGCCATATTCAGGCAGAAGTAAAAGTGAATGGCAGAAATCCCCTCCGTCAGGGTGGAAATTTTGGAATTTTCCTCATCATTGATTTTCATTCACTAAGTACAAAGAACTAATTAGTTGAAGTTGGTTGCCTAAGCACTTTTGCAAGAGTTAGAGACTGAGAATTCATAAATATGATATAGATGTTCTGCCATATTTTTGCTTGTCTTTCTGCCTTTCATTGTTTTACAATAAGCTACAGTGAAAAGTCTCAAATCTCAGGTCTTGAACTCTATCACCAATGGTAAAGTCATCATTAGTGTTTCTTTACATTATTTTGACAACAAAGCAGGCAGATATAAAATCTTTTCATATTCTAGTGTGTTGAATTTAGACAACACTCACAGAAATGGTTCAGTCTGTGGTCCCATCATTATGTCTGACTTGTTCCTTCTATAGCCTCCTCCTAATTTAGAGAATACTTTTGTTAAGTTTTTAAATGCCACTATTATATTTGTAGTGAAACGCACCCAGAATGTTGAAATTAGCCCTTGAGTCTTGGGAAAAGTTATTTGACTGGTCTTTCTGTAAATGGGCAGTGTGTGTTTGGGCAATTCATCTAATGTTTCTGGGTTCCAACCTCCCCTCACAATAATTATCACATCATCTAATGTTTGAGGAAATACTATGTGGCAGAAATTTCAATATACTATCTCAGTTTATCCTCAGCATTGGTCATATTAAATAAGAGCAGGCAATGGTGTAAACTTCAGCTTAAAGTTACTAAAGGTTGCAGAGGTTATGTCCTATCAAAGTTGCAGAGTTAGGACACCAGGTGGGAAAGTCTCATCTACAAAGTGAAGATACTGGAAACAGGGCATACAGATGCATCTGCTGATACGACCATGCAGGTGATGCTGGTGAGTTTGCTGGAATAGATGGAGATGCTGACACTAAGGGGAGGAACCTTGATGCAACCCTTCAGCTGACTGTGTGACAGGGGAAGAGGCTTATCATGTTTGATTTTTAGTATAGTTTATTATGAGTAACAAAATTTTGTCTCAGTATATTCAAGTGCTGGCAATTGATCCACTTTGTTTTGAAAACATGTCAAGAGCCAAGAAAGTGTGGGATGGACAAAACC
This sequence comes from Ellobius talpinus, assembly GCA_001685095.1. NCBI lineage: Eukaryota > Metazoa > Chordata > Mammalia > Rodentia > Cricetidae > Ellobius > Ellobius talpinus. The sequence goes on from LOJH01027209.1 coordinate 5,524, forward strand.
TGTTGGGCTCTTGTGGTTTTCTACTCATAGCATCTGCTTCTTGATCTCTTGGCTCTAATATTAAAATGTTAGCATATACTCTTCCTCAGTTTTCCCTATGCTATCAATTGGCCATCTTATTTTCTGTTATATTTTGGTCCTTTCTTTCATCTTGTATTTCTATCACTCAAAAGAAAGTTCAGACTTCTCACTACAAATAAATAGATGCCTGGATGTCTTTTTTGCTTGTTTGCTTTCACCATCAGAAGCTTAATATGTTAATAGTTGGCAAACTAGAGCAAGAGGCCCAAACAAAGGCAATATACTGATATTAAAAATGAAGATTTATTAGAATGTAAATGTGTGCTTACTGCCTGTATGTTGCTTTTGCAATAGAACTGAAGAGCTAAAATATTTATCACAAACATTTAGAGGTACCCAAACCTATACTGTTTGCTATTTGCTCTTTTAAGGAAAAAGTTTGATAATACTTGCTAATTCATTATTTTTAGAACTATCAAATTAAGATTTGTATTTCCAGTTATCATATTTATTACTCCTTAACTCAAAACTCACTAATTGTGCTTATTTTCCATACAAATCGGCGCAAAGACTTCTAAGGTTTTCTCTAGTGCCAGAGAACATCTGAACTAATCTTCCTCAGTCTTCCCATTCATTTTATAAATGACAAATTCATTGTTTAGTTTGGATTAAATGCATACCTTGCCAATACCAACTGTGACATTTGAGAATTCCGCAACATTGTATAACACAATCAGAACCCATCACTATATGAGCTAAAATATTCAGTGAGCATTTGTAATTCTGATTAAACTTATTATTGAAGAAAGAATTATCATATGCCAAGGTTGATAGAAAAATTGAATGTGCAAATAAATTTATTTTTCTTATATTCATTAATATTTTAAAACATGAATATCTTTTGTGTAAACATTTATTAACAATATCCTGACAAATTCTTTTAACTAGATTTTGAGTTAGGTGGAAAAGTTTTTTTTCATTTTTAATTTAAAAGCAAACAAATTTACAATTGAAGAAAGTACACAGGCACCACTTAATGAAAATAATGTGCCCTAGACTTAACAGAAATGTATTGTTAAGTTTAAGATAGGGCAGAACCCTAATCCAGGGAAGCTGGGAAGGCTTCTTGGAGGAGTTGACTCTTGAGCTGGGGATTAAAATTTTAGAACACCCCATGGTTCAAAAACTTCATGATGATTCTAAGTTTAGAAGGAAGAAGTTAGAATTACAGGTCTTGAGGATTATAAGAAATAAGAAAAGCTAAAACTGGGAACGAGATATTTGTTATCTAAAAAAAGAAGGAGAAAGAAAGGAAGAAAGAAAGAAAGAAAGAAAGAAAGAAAGAACTCTGAAACCCAGTATTCTGTATTGAAGTGGGAGTTAATCTTAGACTGTTTCTAAGTAGGAGTGTACCAATTCGATTTTACCTACATTGTGTATTCCAAAGGGTCAGAAATGACATTGCATGCATCTGTTTTTCTCCCACATGGATTACTGGCTCTCCCTTGAACATAACAATCATTTAATAGATAGCTGTTTCTTGATTAATTTCTTCCTGGAAGTGAAACATTTCTCCCTGACTCATAGACAACAGTATCTTGAGTTTTTTCTTTGAGCCTGACAAAAATGCTGATGCCACAAGCACTTAAAAAATAACTGCAAGTAACATCAAAGCGATGTGATGTACCAAACTCATGGCACTTGTAAGTCCTTGTCCTCTGCATTCTAATAGCTAGAAGTTCTGTCTTTAGCTTGAAACAAGAGTTTGGCATATTCATAACTACACAAGGTAGAAATTTTATTCTTATTTAAACCCTTTAAGGTAACATTAGAAAATGGTGGTTTTTTAAACTCCTGGAGGGTGATATCCTCTTGTTGATATTGTTTTCACAAATGGGAAATGGAATGATCTTCCCAGTGTTGTCGGTGGAATGGGGAATTTGTTCTTCCTCCAGATACTTAAAACCAAGCCCTGGCTTTCTAGAAGTCTATAAATCACCAGCTTATAGTAATTGTTGGTCATCATCAAGCATGATGGCAGGCTTCTGACATCTTTAGCATAAGATTTCAAATTATGTGTGTAATTGTAGTGTAAAAAGAAGAGACATTTTAGAATTTGTGCTCTGTAGAGCTTTGTTCTGATAGGAAGTGTTTTATTTCCTTCTTTGACAAAACCTGATATGGAATTTCACCTCAGAAATGTTTCAGAGCTATTTCCCTATCCAACGTTATTACTATAAGAGAGTCAAGGTCATTCTCTCTTTGACATGATTCAATTTCCTCATTATTGTTCTGATGCAGATGTATTTAGCTGTTAGCAGGGTCTATGAGTAGCAGATTTAACAGCCTTATTTTGAAGACTGGCTACTTTGGATTCTGGAGTCTGGGGCTTATCTAGATTGTCCAGTGTCTGGAGCCTATAGGAGTCATTCTGGAGCTCTGCTAATCCCCCTTAAGCTTCTTCTGCCATTCTTCTCTCATTTCTTGTCCATCCTCGCTGACTTGTCCAGTATCAACATAGTCATTTTATATCCACAACTAATATGGCTTCTGCTGTGCAGCCGTTTCCTCAGAGCTAAACTGTTCCTTAACAGGGAAGCTAATGAAATAAAATTCACAAGACCCCTTACCATGGCAACACTAGCAGTCGTAGTTGCTAGGAACAGAGACTTGCCAACCAGCAGATCTGCTTGCAAGGAAGTTGCACAAGGAGTTTCGGGGATGTAGGTATGTGGCTTTCACCCATGTTTAGGTGAGCTTTTTCGGAAATACATCTGCATTTAAATCATTCACGCTCCTCTTCATACACACTCTAGTAAGGAACCTCAGTAAGCTCAGTCTTTTAATAAGTTAGAATAGGTGGAAGAGCCTCTCTGTGGTGAATAGACATCTGTTCACATCTTTCCAGGAAAAGATCATGACAGCTTCGCATTTGTAGTCTCCCATGCATACTTCTATGAGAAATCTTTCCTCTTTTCCCAAAGCCCCTTGAGTGAGTAACACTGGATACAGTGTTACCATCCCAGTGAAATGTTTTCATATTCCCACTAAGCAAATTCTTAGATCATTTTGTATGCATTGGAATTATCCTGTTCTCATCAGAATACCAGATATGATGTCACAAGTGTCAGGATTGAAACAGCAGAGTACCTTGGCAGGTCGGGGCCAAGGTCTTCCACAGAGATCACAGCAGAGCAGACAACAGATTTCACTCAAGAGCTCTGTTGGGAATAGAGTGGGCTGAAAGGCCACTTTGGAGCAAGGACTAGATAGATAGACAGAGAGACAGAGAGACGGACGGACGGGCAGACAGACAGACAGATAGATAGGCAGGCAGGGAGGCAGGCAGACAGACAGACAGACAGACAGACAGATAGATAGATAGGGAGGCAGTCAGGCAGGCAGGCAGATCGATAGACAGATAGATAGACAGACAGACAGAGCAAGAGTAAGCCCTGATGGTAGAACCTCTTAAAGTGTGCAGATGTTGCATTTGGCAGCTGATGATGACAAGGCTGTTGGCACTGAGTCCTCGAAGGCAGGCTGGAAGAGTACCTGACAAAATTAGGTGTTCACTTAATTCTTTAGGGTAAAGGAAAGGATCTCACATTCTATAGCCTATCTTCCTTCTCCATGTACAAGTGAAACCTGTCAAAGGACTTAACCTTTATCTTTATTGCGCCTGCCTCCATGCCAGGCACTGTCATTCAGGAATTCTGCCTACTGGTATCTTTTCCTCGTGACAGAGTGCTAAACAGTGATTTATTGCTTGAATACACATTGCCTTCATGGAAGTGATTTGTTTAAAACAACAGTAAAGAGCTAAATAAATTATTCATTCCATGCTAATTCTTCACTTTTATGTGCTGTAGTAAGCATCAAAATAAGCAGCCTGTAGGGCATTTTATTTTTGCCACATTAATCTTGGACAGTTTTAAAAAAAAAAAGGAAAAAAAACGAAAAGGAGAAAACATAAAAATGTCCCATTTTCCAGAAAATAGATTTCTTTTTAACCTACAGCCTCCTGTAGAGGTAGGTAGAATTTTCTAACAGATCTACCTGCTTCATCTGACCCCACTCACTTTGTGAGCCACGTACTGTAGCCATCTTACTGGGGACAAGTACGCCTTACTGCTCCTGTTCAACACGAAGAATCCTGCTCTTCCTCCTCACACTTTTCTTTCGCTGTGTCAAAGCCACTGTCCCAGGGCGGGGAAGCAAGTGAGTTCTTTCCTGGGAGATCTGCATTTCCAGGAGCGGACCGAATGTGGGGTTTGTAAATTTCATGGATGTTGATTTAGAATTGAAGGCTTATAAAGTGTGAGAAGCAGTGGTGACATTCTTCTCTGCTTCTGCAGCTGATTTCCAGTGTGGCTTGGAGGTGCCCTTTATTCCTTGCCTCTGTTGACCCTCCTTCCGGGAAGCATTGTCCTTCTGTGTTTGAGCCAGAGACCTAGGGGCAATATTCAATGCATGAAATCCCATGTTAACAGAGGAGCAAATAGATGACTGGGTTGTGAATTCTCAGAAGGTTTCACACTTTTTTTTTCTACATAGGACTCCTCCATAATTTGTGCTTGCTCATGGGCATCGCAAGAGGTGGGCTGTGCCCTGTCTGTCACCTCTACAGAGGCCACAGTGAATGCAACACAGAGATAAGACCCTATCAAGGTCTTAGAACTCATGACGCAGCCCATTGTCTGCTTCCAGATCGGAAGAAAATCTAGGTTTAAATATGTACCAGGTGAGCCCCAAACCCATTCACCCTTCTCCATCTCCATATTAAACCCCTAAACCCAGATTCATAGATTATGGAGAGGATCTAAAGATAAATTGTGAGTAAAGTTTCTGGTTGCTGAAAAGCATAAATTTCAGCTGAAAGGGCCCAAAGATCTGGAAAGAGCTCTATGCGCATTTACCCTTGTACTGTTTTCCTTTCTCCCTGTTTCCTTGGTGCTGAAGACTTGCACAGTCTCGAAGTCATTCGTGTTATAACTGTGCTCTGGGAATCTGCCTGGCTAGAATGTGTTAGGAGAGCCGGTATCCATTTCATTTGCATTCCTGATAGCATCTAGCAGGACGAAGGGCACTGTGTGGTCAGTGCCCCTAAGAAGTTAGATCGACATGAGCAGGCCAGGGGTTGACTCGAAAATGAAAGAACAGAAGAACAGAGAGAACAGAGGGACACACAGAGAGAGTCCACCATTTTGGCGTTTGAAAACAAGGAGTATACTTTGAACTTTCAAGCTCTTGTCTTTCCCTCCTCAAGAAGACAACACATGTTTGATGAATGCACGTTTGAAGTTAGAGTCTGATTGTGGAGGTTCAAATCCCACGTCTCCTGTCCATGGTCTAGCTAGCTAATTCTGGTGAAGGAAGGACGGCATGAGGGAAGGGAAAGGAAGGAAATCTTGAATAGCTGAGAAATAACAATACAGATTATTTCTCAAAAGGTTTAAGATACGAAAATACTGAATAAATTAGTGATACAATTCAGGAAGTAAAGGGAATTCTGACGACATCAATGAGATGTCAGAGCTGAAGATTTTGAGGATTCCATAGAAAAGGGATGAAAGACTCCAGATTGAGATTTATTTCCACATCTGCACCGTAATGTGCTTGTATTCATCCAGGGCTGTCCTTCCCTACATCGAAGAAATCACTGAATGATTGCAGCTCTCTGCAGTGTCCTGGCCAACCTTCAGGAATCTTGCAAATTTGGGCACGAAAGCTAACACTCTTGAATTAAAGGACATAGAAATCAATAAACCTTTGGATGGGATCATAGACATGTTTTATAACCACTTGTCCCTCACAAAAGAGATACGCAACATTGAATTATCTGTGGCATTTAATCTTTTAATCAGTCTCAGCTTTCAAGAGGAAATCCTTGGCATTAGGAGTGCCATTCCTGAGGTTGGAATGTGATGAAACAGCATTGGTCTTGTCTTGCGGTTATGGGATGTTTCCTATTTCCACTCTACTCTGGAGGCTGCCCGCAGCAACTGCTATGTAATTGGAACACGTTGTGAATGCCTGAAAAAGTTCAGCACTGATAGAAAAGCCTTAGACCTGTCAGATCATTGACAAACACTGACACTCAAAGGCAGGAGGGAGATATTTTAACTTCACCTGGAATAGAGACAGTAAAAGGGATTTTGGCATGATGCCGATTTAACCGTGAGGTTAGGATCCAGATTATCTTTGACTCAGCTGTTTTATAAAATTTGTAATTTAGCATTAGTGTGAAGCCCCAATCAATTGAAAAGATGGAGAAATGTGATAATAGTTCATTTTTTAAAACTGATGGCAGTGGCATAAAGGGTGATATGGGAGAAGCAAGTAGAGCTTTGGGGCAATGTCCATGGAACATCCTAAAAACTGGTATTTCTAAAGAGTCAATGACATTACATCATCATGGAATTGCAGGATTGGTTGTATGAGGAGGGGAGAAGGGGATTATAGAGTTAAGCAATACACAGAGTACTCAGCAGGATGAATACTAAAAACTCTGAAGATTAGAGCAAGTCAAGGCATTTAGCACTGACTGCATGTCCAGGAGGAAGAGGTCCCAGAGAGCACAATGTATTCATGGGGGAAACGCAAGCCTGAAAAGGCCTATTGACTTCCGTCAGTGCCATGCTCTTTACAGCCGAGTCTGGGCTCAAGTCCATGTTGCCTGATTCATAGCATGGGACTGCAAAAGGCTTAATGAGCATCGAATGGGAAACCTTGTCTGAAGGTGAATTTACAGTGGAGCTCATGAAGTTTAAGATTCAGAGTCTCCGTGGGCAAAGGGTTTTGTGATCTCTGGAGTGTGGGGGCTGCAGATAATTCCAGGTAGGATAGGGAATCTGCCTGTGGCCAGAGCATGTCTAATTACCCACCTCTGCTGATTCTGCTGAAGGCTTTCCAGAAGAGAATAATGAGAATTATTAAAGATCTATGATCCCTCCTAGTCTAACTGTTGTTGAAGTAAATATTCATCCTGGAAATGAATTTTATTCTTCATTTTGTGTCATTTTCTTAGGAGTCCTGAAATGCTAACACTTCTGTCCTGAGAAAATCCCTTTGTTGCAGGCGGCGGGGGTTGCTTGTTGGTTCCCGGCCACTTAGCCCCAAAATAATCACACAGGAACTGTATTAATTAAATCACTGCTTGGCCCNTGGCTAACTCTTACATATTAATTTAACCCATTTCTATCAATCTGTGTATCGCCACGTGGCTGTGGCTTACCAGCTAAAGTTCCATCTGGCTCTGGTGGTCTACATGGCTTCTCTCTGACTCCACCTCCTTTCTCCCAGCATCCAGCTTAGTTTTCTCCCTATATAGCTCTGTTCCCCTATAGCTCTGCTATAGGCCCAAAGCAGTTTCTTTGTTAACCAATGGTAATCACAACATACAGAGGGGAATCCCACATCATCCCTTGTCTATGACTGACACTATACAGTGCTGTTGTAGGCCTATCTGCTTCTCCCAATGTCTTAAATAAGATCTGTCCCCAATCTTATACTTGCAAACCCCCAAATTATGTAACAAATCAGAGTGTAGTATTATATGGAGATTATCCTTTACTTTTCTATATCCCCCATTCAGTAACTGGGTCTTCTAAACATATGACCGACATCATTTGCCAAATACCATACTTAGGTAGACTTTCCAATCTTAAAAAAATAAAATAAAATTGTTTTATATCTTTTTTCTTCTTCTTTAAGACAGGGTTTCTCTGTGTAGCTTGGAGCCCATCCTGGAACTCACTCTGTAGATCACGCTGGTCTTGAACTCACAGAGATCCATCTGTCTCTGGTTTTGTGTCTTTTAAAAGAATAAAATCATGCCAGTTCTTACACCCACTATAACCCATGCCATTATAAAAGTTTAGAATTAGAATCATATATTTTGGTTCTGTGACTAAAGAATGAAGATTGCTTCACTTCTATGAGTTTTTTTAATACACTTTACTCACCATTTTAAGCTATTATTTAAGCAGTTGAAGAGAAGAAGGCTTCTCAATGAAGAGCACCTCTTACTCTTGCAGATGGTTCAGTCTTGGTTCCCAGGATCAACATGGTGTCTTACAACCATCTGTAGCTCCAGTTCCAGGGAACCTAGGCCCTCTTTGGCCTCTGTGGGAACTGCATGGACATAGTACACTTACATACATTCAGATAAACACTCATATAGATAAAGTGATTTTTAAAAAAAATCAGTTTCATGTCACATATTTTAATCTGGCAATTCTCCTTTAGACCACTGTGTCCCACAGTACCTTATGCACTCAGGAAAAGTGAACCAAATGTACAGTGAACAAATTGGTTGCTATCACTTATTGAGCATTGTTTCTAAGTGTGCGCAATGCTTTCTACCTTTCTCACCTTCGACTGTTCCCTTATGAAAGGGAATGCTGTGGTTTTATTTGATCTGGCTAATCTCTGATGTTTTATTCTTGATGCTTTTATCTCTGTAATCTATAGCAAATAGAATTATATTTAAAAGTACAATAGAAGCATAGCATATGATATATATACATATGTTTGTATGATCTAGTGTTATTTACATTTTTATTCCAATATCCTCATGTCATTCACATCCTGTTATTGGATCATCATTATATGTATATTTTTATTTACTTACTTCTTATACTATTTCAGGAAATATTATCTTTTATAATTGATTCTTTAGGTCTGTGAATAACAGTGTAAAACCAAGATGGGGAGGCAGAGAAAGAAAGTTTTACTGTGTCCCGTGGTATTAAATGTTAGTCACAGGAATCACAAGAACAGACGTACCCTCCATCGTTAACATGCCGTTTGCTACCCGATGGTGTCTTCTTTGTGTATGAGCTACACAAGAAGAAGCTTAATATTTAGAATGTATGATTCTGACAGAGAATGAATTAAGAACTAATCAATCTGTCCTTTTCAGACTGTTGCATCAGAAAGTTGGGAGAATATGTCCATTGCTTACATCCCTTTTGTCTTCTCCTATCAAGTCCAGTCTATACCTTCTGACTTAAGAAATTGTCCTTTCTCTTTCCTTGTGCCTATGTCTCTCTTTACTAATGACTTCTCAGAGAGAAAAGGATTCAAGGACTATTCTCTTATTGTCTTGTGGATAAAGTGATCTGTATTCTCTGGTTTGCATCTAAGTACCAAATGACTTAAATTTTATGCAATTTATTAATTTCTTGAAGTTTCATATAAATGCAAGTTGTATGTTGAGTATTATCTTCCCCTCCATAAGAACAGGAATTGACTTCAAGAAGGATACATTGGGTATTGTGTCCCTTCCCTTCGAAACAGCAAGGGAACGGGGGAAAGGACAGGATATGTAGTTTGTGGTTTAAGGTAGGATAGTCCACACAGCTTTCAGTAATCATAGTCCCCAAACAGCACATTAACTTGCCTGTTTTTGTCTTTGTTCTTCAGACCAAATTATATTTATATCTTCAAGACTTGGCTTTGGATGTCTTTGGCTATTTTATTTATTTTACATATTATTATCCATGTGTAGAGCAACCTTGCTTTAAAAATGCACTTCCTTCATAGTCAATGTAATTGCTTCATTTTGCTACATTTTTCTACTTTGTTCTTGTGGTAACATTTTGCTCTTTTTTAATGCAAATATCATCTGTTTTAGCATCTCCCTTATCCTGGCTCAAGGCAGAGGATGCTACACAGAATATCATTTGGGTAGAGTGAATCACAAAGAGAAGAAAGAAGAATATTATAGTTAACATTACTCTCTTGATATGTGCATATGGTTTTGACATTGCTTCTCATTATCCTATAGCAGAAGATGAGGAGAAAGAAATGCAGTGCTAATGTCCATCAGATTACCTTGTTTGGTATGGTAACATCAATAGATTTTGGAGGGACAGTGTGCCTTTGAGTCATCCCTCAATGTGGGGGATATCATTAATGTTTGCTTTTGAAAGATTTATTTCAAAAAGCAACTTAAGTCGAATGGATTTGATAAGCTTGGGTTGTTTTGTCTGCTAAATATAAAGATCTTATTTCAGGATTACGTTCTAATTATCTGTTATTGCAAATGTTATCTTGCTGGTCAGCCGACTGAAGGGGGTGTATGTGCCCTGTGCAAGGGCTTATTTTTCTCCTGTGGTTCCATCTAGGATACCTCCATAGCTGTTGGGAGTGGGGCTGTTGCCTTAAGTCTTAGCTGCTGATGACCTCCAGTTCAGCAGGGGAACAGATTCATAGAAAGAGCACGGAAAATTTACTGTTCAGCTTCTGCACTTCACCCGAGGGCTATTCACATGGCACAGCTTGCTCTGTGCCTTGTGCTCATCCAGCTAGCTGCACATCCCTGTCTCCAGAGCATCACTGTGGGTTGCCTTGTCTTTTGAGTTCCCTGGAGGAGATGGAGTAGTGGTTTGACTCGCTTAATCTCAGAGTCATGCAGAGGATATTACATAGATAAACATGACACTAAATTGTGTGGGGCCTGCCACAAAACATGAAGGTCATTTGGGGATTAAATAATTTCCAGGGGCAAAAATAAAAATATTTTAAGTGCTTTTTGCATTCAATTCACTCTTTTTAATGATTTTTAGATTTTTTTTAGTTCTTTGATGGTGTTTGCATATGCTAAACTATTTTTGACTGAGTCCTTTAAGGGATGTGTGTCTCTGTGTGTCTCTGTGTGTGTGTGTGTGTACACACCACAACCTTTATGTCCCCTTTGGGCTTTTGGGGAGCACCGTAATGCTGTTTAGCTATTATTGATCCCTATTCCTTTTGATTGGTCAAAAGATGGTACAATTACACATTCACTTACACCTTCTAAGATAATGATAGCATAAAATAATCTGTTGGAGTCTGCAAAAGAGTTTATGCTCATTCACCATTGGAAGTCCTTGATCTGCTATTAGTCAGGTTCTCCAGGAAGTTGAATGGAAAGATCAACTGA
>LOJH01027210.1:0-14236 GCA_001685095.1 Ellobius talpinus
CAGCCTGACCAACATGGTGACTCTGAAACCATAATTACAATGTCAACCTGACCAACATGATATCTCTGAAACCATGGTGACATTATGAGCTTGATTAACATGGTATTTTTGAATCCGTGGCCACAATGTCAGCCTGACTAACATGGTGTCTCTGAAACCATGGCTACAATGTCAGCTTGCTTTCTCTTTTTGTGGTAATTCTTTCAAAGAATAGAGTGTTACAATAGGTAAAACACTAGTGTGGTTCTTGTTAATTTGCTTTTAAAAAATAAAAATAAAGTGGGAAATATAAAATCTGAGGAAAGACTCCTATCTGGGAAGATTTCAGATAATCAGAGTAAAAGAGATGGAAATCATCAGTGACACTTTGTTATAACCATACATCTCATAAGCTAAGTAACAAATATCTTAAAGGTTGTAATAATATGAGGTACAAAAAAATGATACTGAAGACTTTGATTTTGGTAGGGACATTATGCATTATGCTCATAATGAAGTCCTCTGTGAATTGTCTCTCCTCCTGGTAGCCCAAGACTCTGCACTGCCCTAATATAACCTTGAGAGCTTACTGTAGATTTTTGCACTTAATGATATCCAGTGCATATCCTTTCAACATATATTTGCCTAGACTTCCTACACAGAAATGATGTTCCCCTTTATTAGACTCATTAATATACAAACAGAGCTTCTGGGTTTAGTATGATGGATAAGGGAAAAAAATCAGCATTTCCTCAGTGTTTCAAGCTATTTTCCAGTATCATTAAAATGAGAAGTAAAATAAAAGCAAAAGTAAGAATGAGAGCAAAAGGGAAGAGATACTATCCTTAATGACACGTTCTTAATTCTAGTAACTATAAGATGTTTGATCATTATTTCTGATTTTACTTTCTTTCCTTCTGCTGTCTAAGCACTTAAATTCTGATTCCTGTGTGATAACTGAAAGGCCAAGAAAGATGGAGAGCTTGGTTCAGCTGTCTCTGTGGATTTTCCCTTCAAGGCCCTCTGCATCCGAGCAACAGTTGTGTAGCTTAGTCTGTTTGATAGGCCCCTGACAATGGAACCAGGATCTAGCCCCAGGGCATATGCTGGCTTTTGGAGGCCCTTTTCCCATGGTGCAATGCCTTACTCAGCTTTGATGCAGGGGGGAGGGGCTTGGTCCTGCCTCAACTTAACATGCCAGTCTTTCTTGACTCCTCATGGGAGGCCTTACCCTTTCTGAGGAATGAATGGAGGGTAGTTGGGGGACAGGGTGGAGAGGTGGGAGGGGTACTATGGTTGGCATGTATAATGAATAAAAAATTAAATTAAAAATGAAAGATTAGAAAGTGTGGTGGCTATTGGTAAATTTGTCCCTTACTACTCAGACAGTTGGCAAAGAACAGGTAAGTAGGACAGTAGGAAGAGTTTTATGGAGGGTCTACGACGCTAGCCACTGAAGAACCAAATTTTAGGACTGATGGAAAGAAATGATGACCTGGTTGTATACAACTTTGTGCAGATTTAGATGACTACACCAGAGTCAAATATTCTTTGAGACAATGTCATACTTGCAGCCCAGAATAGCAATAAACTCAGGGTCTGCCTTTTTTAGACTTCTGAAGTATAGGAGTATAACTGCACATTGCCATACACAGATAAAATATATTTGTTAAATGAGAAAACTAACTGTGTGTGTTAAGTACATCCTATGAAGTAAATAATTCACATGTGTTTCTTATAAAGTATATAATATGTATAATATTTTTGCAGGTTACTTTAAAACAGGGTTTAATGAATAGAGGAAAATCATGCCTATTTCTTAAGAATATACTGCATAGGAAAGAGACGATGGCACATCCAGGAAGTGAGTTTTCTCTATAAGGTTTACCTAGAAGGTTTTAAAAGAACAGAAAGTATGATTTGCTCTCATAAGATGTACAATGGTTGAAAAAGTTTTTTTCAGACATCAGAAAATCAAACACTGTCTTTTGTGATTATAAGCTATTTAAATTTTATTTTATTATGCAAAATTACAGTAACTGTATAATTCTGAAAGTTATTTAGTATTAAATGATATAAAATTAATCCAGTGGTATCATGAAGAAGATGCTATCATTATTAGCTATTAGACATCAACTTGAAAAGGAACTATGTAGAAAGATGTTTTGACTGCCCACCTGACTGCTTTTTGTAAGATTGTTCTGGTCTTGGCTTCTGCACATGTCTCCCCAGCAAACACTATCCTAGAGTCATGTTTCTATTTTTCTAAGTATAACTTCTTCCTTGTCTACTTCCTTTTTACACCTGCTTATTTATTTACTCATCTTTTTTATTTCTTGAGAGTGTTATTATCATGGAATTAGGCATAGCATTGCATAGTATGTAGCTTAGCTCTATCACCCGTCGGAGCACATTTCCCAGTCATAGCACACACTCAATCAGTCAGTCTTCTTTAACTTCACATATAAACCCAGTACAAATCATCATACAAGGACATACAGCCTAGAGCAACCAGCACAGGAGAACTATAGCATACTTTCTTGTGACCTAGGTTTACGAACTCTATAAAATAACCTTTTTTATATGCCCCCTTGCCTTAAAAACTGAAGGTGTTTCAATTGTTTTTGAAATTATATTTCCCCTTCCCTTTTCTATCTCCAAAGCCTTCCTTGTTTTCTTTCAAATTCATGGTCCCTGTTTTTATTAATTGTTGTTACCTCTATGTGTGTCCATGTATATATGTAACATATATATTCCTACATACACAAATATAACCTGCTCAGCCTATATAATGTTAATTATATAAATGTTTTCAGGCCTGCCCATTTGGTACTAGAGAGCCAATTGTTGTGTTCTTCCCTGGGGAAGATTATTTTTCCCACTCTCAGCCTCCTTGTCTTTTAAATACGTACAATGTTGCAGAGACTATGACAATTACTATTCACAAGGCTACAGTCTTACAGTGTATCACTGAAAAAGAAGTCAGAATTTTGTAATGGTCAAGATGAGGTCTCACAGTTCTCCATGGGAGTTTACCTATGCAGACCAGCAATCCCTAAGCCCAGAGATACCACTGGTTGTACCAAAGGAACACGGAAGATTGTTGAATAATTACCAGCAAAGAAAATTATGTTATTGTTGGAACTATGGTTGGTTTGTTTTATTGTTGTTGATTGGGTCTCACTGTGTTTCCAGGCTGGTTTGAACTTTTGATAATCCATATCATACCCACCTCCAACCCAGTTCCTGGTTTTACAGGTAAATCATGTCTGGTTTAGAAGTTTTTCCTTAAGAATTAAAAGTTCAATATGAATTTTTCTTCTGTTACATTATAAATAATAAATAATGTAACAGATTTGGCTACAAATCTATGATATTTTTAAGGTAATCAGAACTAAGGCAAAGAGATAAATTCGAACCATTGCTATCATTAGCCTATTCTCCCACCATGACCACAGCACAGTCAGAAAGCAGACATTATGGAGTTAAATATTGGAAACAAGCCACTAGAACAAAAGGCAGGTAGAGATGTTTACAGTGCCCTACTCAAAGTACCCTAAGTTTTCTCTTTGACTTCTATGCAGAGGAAAGAGGTGAGGAAAAAAATAAAAAATGATTATTCTATGATATTTTCCCACAAATAAAGAGGGATACAAAATCTGCATCATGTCAAACAACTAGTCAGTCATGACACATACTTGTGACTGTGATACTTTGGAGGTTAAAGCAGATTCATGGTGGATTTGGAGTCAGTGTGGTGAGTAAAATTCCACATAGACTACATAACAATACCATAACACAAAATTCTGTATTCACATTAGATCAAAAATATTCTGAAGGAAACAAGTTAGAATGCCTCCTTACAATTAGATAGGGCAATTTTATTACAATTTTAAATGACAATTTGAAAGCTCATATTTTCTTTTGTTCTCTTTTTTCACGTAATAATTTTTATCTATTTGATATTTTGTCTTCTTTAAAATTAATGAGTCTGGATGGCTATATTGAGTAATTTGAATATTTGATTTATGACAACCTGAATTTTAAAATCATTTCAATTTATAAATTATTATTTTTGAACATTTAACAATATATTGGAATCATTTTTTTCCTTTGATAACACAGGTTATATAAAAATTATGTGCGTTTGGTACTCGGTAGTACACAGGCAACCCTTCCAAAGTTACAAAAGGTTGATGTGATGTTTGTGACCCATGGATGGACATGTACAAGGTCGTTAACTGGTGGAGGAGGTTCGCCAAGGAAACTTGTGGGCTGCTTTGACAAATGCAGATGATGATTAAGTATGTGACATTGTTCCCATTTGTTCAAGGCTGCATCAATCAGAGCCTCAAGTCAGCCTGATGCAATGGGCTACTCTTGATGTGGTCTTCTGAATAAGACAGAGTGTTAAAATGAGGTCATGACCACTTTTCATGGCACTTTTTGCTTGGCTACATTCCAGCTTCTCTAATTAAAGTCTGTGTTTCTAAGACCTTTGCAGTTTTAATTGGGTATGTTATTTCTAGTGAATGGTATGAAGTTGTTATCCACTGTCATAAGTAGTCGCTGTATTTCACCTTAGAGGTAGCTGCATTTTATCATAGGGATCAAAGGAAAGAAACATGAATATAACTTTTTTTAAAGAGCACTTTGTAATGCTTTGAGCCCTTTGGAAGAGAGCACTAAGGAGGAAAATAATAGTGTTCTTAAAATGTAAAGTAAAGCTATTATCATTATTTGAACGAAAATCTGGAGACTAAGAATGCATTTTTTAGAGAAGTGAAGGAAAATTATTTTACTGTTTCAGAAAAAGGGCATAAATATTATTTTATTTAAAGGGCTAATAAAGGATCTTGTCTCTGAGTTCCCCTGTTATCTGTATTTAGGGAAAATTGTTCAAAATCCCATATATCTAGGGAGACATTTTTTCAGAATAGACTAGATTCTCAGTGCTAAGTCTGCAAAAGCTGATCCTCAGTTTGCACACAGGCTGTAGTCTCATTTGCAGTGAATTTTCTCTTTCTTTTATACAGATTGACAGTCTATACTGAACAAATACACTTCCAGGCAAATGATGAATTCTCCCATCATACTGAGCCTCTACTGATCCCATTTTTCATTCTCTAATTGAATGGAATGCACTCATGTAGGCGTGCAGCCTCTCATGTAGGCGTGCAGCCCCTCATGTAGGCGTGCAGCCTCTCACATCCACATAAATACTGAGGAAACGAGTCTCCTACAACAGTGATCACCTAGGGAGGAGGGGGAAATTCTTTTCTATCACAGAGAAGATAACCAATGAAATTATTGGTTAATTTACATGGATTTTTATTTTGAGAACAAAGAAATGATGTTGATTTAGTAGAACATAGTAAAATATAATGTAGTAAGACAAGACTAAAAACTGAAAGAGAAATATGCAAAGATGGAAATTTGGATGCAATAACACCAGTTCAATATTAAATTATACATGTATTATAAATTTAAACCAAGTTGATGTTACATACTTCAGCAATCAACACAAACCAAGAACATAATTACATAGTTCACATGTGCATATTTCTGTATAAAACACAAGTGACTTAGGATTAAAAAGATATTTTACTGCAGAAATTATGTGGAATGTGTCTTCTGATTTGGGATTCCTGCAAATAAATTATTGCAGGATTTAAAAATAGATTTTTGAAATATCCATGCAGGAGATAAGTGTTTCAGCTTTTTTCTTGATACAAGTATCATAAAAGTTAATATAGAGCATTGTAAAAATACAAAATTTTGTATAATGCTTTTGTTCATGTCTACATAGCTACTTATCCATTTTATACACTCACCTGACTATGGAAATTCATATCCTCCATTGTCATGGCTCTGTGTAATTTAGTCTTTGCCTGGCCTTCAGATTCAATGAATACCTTAAACCAATTCTTAATTCTTCATATAAAATGTTAAAAATGTCTTCCACTTTCTAGTTCTTTCTCTATTCATTATTGCTCTTTCCTCACAAATTTTTGAGTACTGTCTTACTTAAACATATACATATAGATACATATATATTTATAAAATGTTTTTATGTTAAATATAATACACTTTGGCCATTAAAAATTATTTATTTATACTTATTTCTCTGTCTCTGTGTGTATCTGCATACATGTGTCTGCAGAGGCCAGAAAAGGGTATGTGATCACCTGGCAGATGTGAGTAGCATGCTGTGGGTCCTGGAAACAGATTTGCATGGACCAAAAACTGAACCACTGAAACATCTCTCCAGCCCATGTGATCATTTCTAGGTCTCAAATCTCATCTATCTATATTATAGCAAGAAGATAAGTTGTCTCCTACACTATGCTTTAATTTCTCATATAAATATATGCAGTTTGATTTTCTCCATTTTCCTATCAGTGGTAGATTCCATTTTCTGCTGTTATTAATGGTAAATAGTATGATGCATATTTTTGCAAATATCTTCAAGCGCAAAATGTGAGTTTTTCATGGATTTGTACCTAGAAATATGATTTCTGGGTTTTAGGCCATGGTTAGCTTTATACAGCAGAAACAAAATGATTTCCAGTTTTCATTCCTATCAACCATATTTAAGAATCCTTTTATTTAACATGTCTCTCTTATTGTCAGAAAACATCTTAATATTTGTCAAACAAATAAATATAAAGTGATATATTTATTTATTATTTATTTGATTATACTTACTAATTATTTTTAGTTTATTCAGATGAAATACCTTCTTCCTTGTTTCTAATATTGTTTCATCTCTAGAGTCTATTATTACCTCTGATATGCAAAACATGCCAAGGAGTAGCTGTTGAAAGATTAATACAAAATTATGCACAGAATATCAAAAACTGAACTTTGGTAGCAAACTTATAATGAAAATTTTATGTAAAAAGAAGGTACATGGTACATTCTTTAAAACATGTATTTATAATAAATAATCACAATACAGTCCACATTTTTCAATATTAGCATATGTACACATCAAATATTTTAACTTTTCTAAACCACTTACTAAACATTTCCTTTTACTTCTTTGAGCAAAAAAAACCTAGATTAATAAATTGTAAACCAGCAATCCCTCAAGCCAGTTCGAAAGTCTTGGTCATCTTGCTGAAGAAAGACCTAGAACTGCTGCCATTCACACTGGCTTAATATCTGTCTTTGTAATTGTTTTAAATCGTCCTAATTTTGACAGATCTCACATACTGTTATAGCTCGATGGTTTTATTTAAAAAATTGTTTCTGAGAACTACATGCTAGCTTTTCATTTCCTGATCTACAGAAATTGATTTAGTTAATTGTGAATTAAATGTTGTTAAGTGAAGAGTTTTGGGTACAGGTTCCTTATGGTAGCTTTTCTCCACATGTGGTTTGAGCAACACTGGCTTCTTTCTGACAGTCCTGGGGTTACAAGGCACTCCATTTTGCAACTATATATCTATATGAAACAATGCTTCTTTCACATCTTTTATCTGAAAAAAGTGCTACAGTAGGCATAACCTTGGAGCATATATGGGAATTTCTTTTCTCTTTGACATCAGACATAAAACACTTTGTAAAGAATCATCAAATTATGCTAATTTACCAATAGTTTTTGTTTCATAAAAGGTATTTTGCTAACATTCTTTTAGTGGGTGTTTTCTGTTATGTACTTTCTGTTATGTGGAAGTTAATTAACAGTTTAAGAATTTAGTTTTGAGGGTCAGGCCCCGGTGGCTCATGCCTTTAATCTCAGCACTTGGGAGACAGAGTCAAATGGATCTATGTGAGTTTGAGGCCAGCCTGGTCTACAAGAGCATGTTCCAGGACAGGTTCCAAAGGAACAGAGAAACCCTGTCTAGAAAAATCAAGAAAAAAAAGAATTATTTTTGATTTATCATAGAGAAACATTTAACTTAACTTTCATTTAACTTACCAAAATAAAAGCTCTTTGCAAAATTCAGTAATTTCTCTTTTTAGGCTTAGTCTTGACTTTTTAGTTATCTTCTTTAGACTTGTCTTGATCTTAACTCTCTAAAATCTAGATTTTGTGAAGAATCTGGAAAAGTTCTAACATGAGTATTTTATTCCTAAATAACATGTATTTTAAATAAATGTATAGATTAAATTAGGTGAAAGATTTCTCACAAAAACTATGATGGGAAATTTTACTTATTCTTAACAAAAGATACTGACACATTCATTCCTTCATTGAAACACTGCAACCCCACTCTTTGTCAGTCACTAGGACAAACTGCTCAACACTCAGGACACTGCTGTGCAAGACTCTCCTCTGAGACAAGCAGCTGCATTCTTGGGGAATTTGGCTGGGCCTTCCTGCAAAAAGAATTACTCCAGCTGAGCTCTTCGACTGTTTCCAACCCCTTCAGGAAGATGGAGAATGGGAGAGAAAGCTTGAAGGGATGAAGAAGGCCAGATGATGGTCTTCTGAGTATTTAGACAGCACCCATCCTGTTATTTGTAACTCTGCCTTCATTTCTTTCTACCTGCTTGCATCCTGAGAGGGCAAGAGAGTGTAAGCCAGGAAGACAAGGTGAAGGTGGCTCCATGTCTGCTGCTTGGTTTCAAGGAGGCCATCACTCCTGCTGGGTAAAGATTTTCATGGGTGGTCTTTGGGGGGAGGAGTACTCACACCACGTTAAGCAACCCCTTCACCTATACTCTGTAAGGAAATCTGATAAAATCATTAGTTCACCAGACTGAATTTTAAGAAAAATCGTACCTTGGTTTGTCATTGTATTTTTAGGATGAGAGACCTTGCTTACATCCCCCAAAGTGAAGGAATTTTTGCTATAGATAAAATGTTGAAAACTACTTGGTTTCCTTTGTAGATTGCAATTAACACAAACCCTAACTCAGCAAATGCAAGGTCCTGCCATGTTTGTGGAATCTCCTTTAAAAGTATAACTTGTTAATATTGCTAATTATATGCAATACTTGCTATTATGGAAAAATGCAGTTCTTTTTTTGATTTTAGTATTTCAAGACAGGGTTTCTCTGTGTAGCTTTGGAACCTATCCTGGAACTCGCTCTTGTAGGCCAGGCTGGCTCTGAACTCACAGAGATCCACTTGTATCTGTTAAGGTTAAAGGCATGCGCTACCACCAACTAGCTGAAAAATGCAATTCTTTTGAATCAGTGGGACTAATACTCACATATTATAATTAAAATGTTCAGGTTGGGAAGGTACTTGGCTCCAAGCCTGATTATCTGTGTTTGATGTCCAGAGCCCTTGTGTGAAAGGATAGAACAACTCCCTGAAGTTGTTTTCCGAGTTGCGCATCATTGCTCTGGTCACGTGACTCATCCCTCATTATGAATAAATCAATAAATGTAAAGCAAGAAATTAGCAGCACAAGTATGTTTTTTAAATCTTAACTCATAACATTCAGAAATGGTTTTTAGGATGCAAAGTTTAATGAGTATTTCCACTAGCTAGATGTAAACTCGAATATGATAGTGCTCATTATTTTTCAGTTATATTTTGCCTGATTGTAGTTTAACTCTTTAAATAGAACACATGTAACAACATTATGTGCTATGCTACTCACTGGCCAATAAATGAAACTTGAATGTTGGACGAGAAATGTTTTAGAAATAAGCATGCATATTAAAAATTTCTTAGATATTTCTGAATCTAGAAAACAAAACACTATCATTTTAATGAAAATATAATTGAAACTGGTGCCTTTAAAATATTAATATTTAGCTATTTACTTTATTTGGTTCTTAATTAAAGTTGACATAGAAGCTTTATAGCTGGGAAGAATATTCTCATATATTCTCTCATCACGCTCCTTACCCTGCACACTCATAGGAACACACCCCACAGTGATGTGGCTGTTTGCTCTAAATTGTTGGGATTTTAGAAACCTGAGGTACAACCAGAGGGGCTGCTCTACTCACTGTGCTACCTTGTTGTCCTCTTTGGTTGCGCACGCCATTTTATACATTAATCTCACATTTTCACACTACTGCTATGGACTTTTACTAACTGCCTTGTTTTAATTCTGCCCAGCTAGTCTCCTAGGTATTTTTAAATAGTTAAGGTAGGCCATTAAAATCTATTCCCTAGCTATGATTCAAGTATTTTATTTTGACAGGCATCTTTCACTTGCTAAAAGAGTATAGCCACAGGCCCACAATTAATACTTCCTAAATCATCTATACACAAAAAGTAAAAACCTGTATTTAACATTATGCTTGGATAACACAAGTATGGTTTTATTTATTTGAGTCTACAGTGGCTGATTCATGCTATTTTATTATACACTTGACCCTCAGTATCCTTCTTGTTCACTGTAGTGATCAGCTTGTTCCATGGTGCCCATCCCTTCTGTCTGCTCCAGTGTCTGAGCCAAGCAACACAGGCACTCATGGGGTGAACTTGGCAGCTGCAAGACCCAGATGCTGAGCTCCAATATGCAATTTCCCAGCAACAGCATCTGGGTGTGTGGTTGGCCTTTTATCTGGCTTATGTTGTCTGTCAGGGTGGCTATAGAGACTCTCTGAACCTGGCACAGAATTCATCTCTTCAGCCCACAAACTATCTTATCCATAAAAAATATCACTTTCTATTCATCCTTGACTAGTGGTATACGGTTGTCCTCCATGATGCAGCCAGGTAAAAGTTAGTAGAATTCCCTGTGAACCACCTTATGTGTTTATTCTTTCACTTAATCCTCTACTAACTTCTCTGCCCAGGCAAGAGCTAAATATTGTACCTCTTGTATTCTTTAGTCCCATCTTCATCCTACACGAGCCATTGCCTTGTCATTGGGCCCCTAGGACTCTATTGCTTCTTTTCTTTTAGGCTCTAACTTTAGACACAAACTACCAATATATAGCTCATATCTAATATAGAATATTCATAGCTTGAATCAATAATACAATCATTAAACTGAAAGGATCAATATTTTAATTAGAATATAAACACAACTTCCATATCTGTCTCTGTATTCTACTTTAACATATATAGAATATTTTTTTATTTTATTTGTCTTCAAAACTAAATAGCAAGAATTAAGCAAAATTGCCTTATTAACTTATTTATTCCTTGGTTTGCTTCTCAGAGAATTAAAAAGAAAAGTTACCCTTTTACCAGGGACTTTTGGGTACACAGCCCTACAGTTAAAATTCACAGGATTTCTTTTCTATTTTTTAAAATAATAAAAGGAAGAATAAATTAAAAAACTGATTACCAATAAAATGTGGAAAGTTGATTATAGCAGAATAATCATTAGATTATTAAAAATTTTATTCTATATATAACCTAATGTAACAAAGTCAAAAACACAATGCAGGCACACAGTTCTCTTTGATGTGAAACTCAACTACCTACATGTGATAGCTTTCCTACTGACAAGTGCTTAAGACTTGTTCATTAATTTTATCACTAACATAAACTTTTAATATGCATATAATCAGAATATAGGACTTCTAGGGCAGCTTAAAGTGACTGTAGCCTGTGATTACCATTCCTGTACTTGATTATAATAATCTGATTGCAATTATTCAGTGATTTTAATACAAGCCTCAAGCTACATAACAATAATTCGAGTGCAGTGACTAGGAACATGTATCTGTTTGCTTGTGAAATGATGTTTCAAGCCATAGTAATTCAAAGATCTGACTATAGGTCTCCTCAGGTAGTTAAAGCACATTCATGTCATCAGGTTAAAAAAAGCAAACATATTTTGCAATGCACTAGCTAATGCAAAATTTCAAATAAGTCAAAATAGATCATTATCATTCATTCATTAAGGAACAATATTCAAGAGATGATTTTTATGATTTGAAAATATTCACTTCTATGATTATCAATATAAAAAATTTTCAAATGGATGTAAGGGAGAGGAACCAGTCAACATTCATCCATCATATATATCAGTGTGGACCTAAATATTTCTACTGAGATATGACACTCAGAAGGCATAAAGGCCAAAATAATGATGAATTATTTATTCAACAAAAATTTCTAGAAACAAAATTCAAAAAACATATTTGATGAAGAAATCATTCATTTCAAGTTATGATAAGCTTAAGTGGCAGACAGAAATACATATTATTAAATATTTTAAAGGAAACCTTTCTATAAAAGAACAAATCTTTGAGTGGGGAAGGGTGCATGACTTTAATCCCAGGCCTCCAGGTCAAAGGCACACAGATCTCTTGCTGGAGGCTGACCTGGTCTAAAGTCCACACATCTAGGACTACAAAGTGAGATTCTCTAAACAACAAACAAACAATATCAAATTCTTGGAATGGAAAGAATACATTTATAGTATTTGTAATACTATACTATTTTTAATTTATTTCCCTTTTTTCTACCTTTCATAAATAATAATAATTTAATTTTGATTTTAAAACCCAGAATTAGGAATTGTAGAATACCAAAGAGAACTTCCATTCCATATAATGGTAAAGTAGTTTAAAATGAGGAATGAGCAGTGAAGTAAGCAGAAAAAAACTAAATTCAAGATGCTGTCTTGAACTAGAAGGTCAGAATTACTGGACTACCTAAATAAAGGGCTGAAAGAGGCAGACCCAATAGACTTCCTTGAAAAATGGATGCATAAAGCTGTTCAACACGATCTTACAAGAAACCTAGTTTACTTCCAGATGAGTTTAAGAATTCAGAAAACAAAGATCAAGGAGACAAAGCAGAGTATTTAGTTTTAAATACTGCCATTAGAGAAATAATGAATGAATCATCATCTACACCATATTAGAAGAGAAAAATATGTATGCACTTATGCATGTTCTCATAATAGATTCATATTGCAGTAAAGGACAAGGCAAATAACTTTCATGGTGGAAGTTGAAAAGCTTAATTATACTCAAGTGAGTGTACAAGGTACTTCTGTAGGTCAAATATAAAACAAAAAGCATAAAATTGAGTGAGCATAAATGCAATCTACTGAATTTTCCAAGAATAACTTGGGAAATTAGGGAGAAAACTGACTGTGATCCTAACATTTCACAGTATAGAAATAACTTAGTACATGTTCTTCATAAGCAGGTAATGTATCTAAACTCCATCCCCAAGTCAATGTGCTTTCCTTGCCTTCTCAGTGTTCCCCTGACATGTGTGCATTATTATTAGCAGATTGTTAGCTTTTGCCTTTTTTGCATAATGTCTTTTTTTTCTTCAAAGACTGAGCAACTTAGGATTTTACTAGTTAGATCTTATAGTCACATACCTCATATAGCTTTGAATAGTGAATGAATGGGGAGTCAAAACAAGACAGAGTTTATTTAGGAACATCTTATCTCTCACTATAGCTGGAAAAGGGGAAAGAAAAAGAAAGATTGCATAGATTGCAATATTGCTACAGGAATGTACTCATAAATTTGACAAAGTTCAATATTTGAAAATTAATTGCATATGTACAGTGTCTTGGTTATGGTTTATATTACTGTGAAATGACACCATGACCACCGCAACCCTTAAAAATGAAAACATTTAATTGGGAAGCCTCACTTATAGTTTCAGAGGTTCAGTGCTGCAAGCCACAACATTATACAGTAATTTTTCAGCCACAACATTATACAGTAATTTTTCAGCCATCTTCTCATGAGCAACTTATCAGAACCAAGGGGCATGGTAAAGGCTAAACCAAAATGCACGGCTTTCGAGTGTTATTGCTCTGTGAATAAAATGGCTGTAGATTTTTCACTGTTGCTAACTCCCTTCCTGTTATGTTTTGCAAATTAGTTCCCACAGTTCAGAACTGTTTCATGAAAACAGCTTCCCACTCTCCTAGGTAAGAGCAGAGATCTGCCTTCCTGCAACTATCTTTATCAGCAGGCATTTGGTCAGAGATTAGGCAAGAGCATCCCATCTAAGATATTCACAGATCTCCAACAGATCTCCAAAGATATAGAATTACTACCTGCCCAAGCTGTTGTTCTGGTTTTACTTCATGACCAGAATGACTAATAACAGCAAAGGCTGGAACTACTAATTTAGAGGCCTGGGTTGCTTCTTTGTTTCTGCCGTCTAGAGCAGTAAGTCTAACTCCTGAACTAGGCCAGTAGAAATTGCTTTAACTGGTGTACATGGTATCCAAGAGCCAATGGCTTCTAACTGACTGTTTACATAGGCTGCATTGTTACCTGATTCTATGCATCCTGGTAGAGGAAAAAAGTGGCATGCTAGAAATAAACTTTTGTGAGGCAGAGGCAGTCTGATCTCTGTGAGTTTGAGGCCAGCCTGTTCTACAGAGTGAGTTCCAGGACAGGC